>CM026292.1:4435115-4495391 GCA_014851415.1 Cnaphalocrocis medinalis
CGGTTCGCCGAATTTAGTAGTTTCTGAGATTGCCATAGCCGTCTATGGCCATCCTATGGATTTTATCTTTTGTAATAAGTATTTTAATATTTTCTTTTTTGTTTTTTTTTCTGTGGTTGGGTTATAGATGGCAGACAAGTAAATAAGTAAGCATTTATTGACCACAAACGAAGAGAACAGAAAAAAAATACACAATTACTGGAAAAACAAACAAGCAGACGGATCCCCTAATACTAAGCGATAACCGCCGCCCATAGACACCCGCAACACCAGTGGAGTCACAGGCAAGTGCGATACCAACCTTAAACCCTTTTCCCCCCAATTGAGCCTCCGGTACCTTCACTCATTTGACGAAACACAGGGCAGACGTTGCTTCACGCCCGTCTTTTTTTTATGTGATAGGTGCAGCGAGCAGGCGGATCACTGTGGTAAGCAATTGCCGGCCGCCCATGGACACATGCAACACCAGTGGAGTCACAAGTGCGCGCAATCTTTTATCACTTCCCCCCAATTGAGCCTCCGGTACCTTCATTCCTTGACGACGAAACACAAGGCAACGTTGCTTCACGCCCGTCTTCTGTAAGGCCGTGGTATCACTAAGGTCGAACCGACCCATTCATCCGAAACGTGGCTCACCCTCTGTTACGAAGGTGGGATTGTATTTATATAAGATGCCTCGTTCACCACCTCTGAGTAAGCGTCAAAAATTTACTTGTCAATTAAAGTGGGATTGGAGAAAATTGGCCCCTGGTATTTTCTCCGAACCCAGTAATATCATGGCGACGAGCCGACGAATCTTCTAATGGAAAGCGATGGCCGATGCCCATACACCAGTAGTCACAACAACGAGAACAACAGTCTGCTAGTTTTGCGAGTTTTTGCGTGTCTGTGCGTGTTTCTGCGTGTCTGTGCGTGTTTCTGCGTGTCTGTTAATAATGTAATATGTGGCAGACGAGCAGAGCGCTCGTAACCTAAGCGATGGCCGATGCCCATAGACCATAGAGTCACAACAACGACAACAACAGTCTGTTTGTTTTCTTTTTATATGATTGGTAGCAGACGAGCAGGCGGATCACCTAATGGTAAGCAATTGCCGCCGCCCATGAAAACATCCAACAAGTGCGCTGCTAACCTTTTATCCCCTTCCCCCCCGATGGGCCTCCGGTACCCTCACTCACTCGGCGAAACACAGCACAGGAGCTGCTTCACGCCGGTTTTCCGTGAGGTAAGTTTTGCGTGTCTTTTCGTGTCTTTGCGTTTAGTAATAATATTCCAGACCCGCGGATTTTCTCGGCCCACCTCTAATAAGGATGAAGAGCTTCGCGTATTTTTTTTATTAAAAATATAATGGGCTCTATTGTTGGAGCCCGCAAGATTAGTGGATGAAATGTTTCCGCAGAGGAACACTCGAATTAATTAGGTTCCGTGATTTTAGGGGTAAAAAAGGTAATTCTGTTATCATAGGTCATTTATTATTTTAAAATTAAGAAGAAACATATTATTAACTGTGGGAGAGCCACGCTTCGGAATGAATGGGCCGGCTCGACCGGAGTGATACCACTGCCTCACAGAAAACCGGCGTGAAGCAGCCCCTGTGCTGTGTTTCGCCGAGTGAGTGAGGGTACCGGAGGTCCACCCGGGAGGGAAGGGGATAAAAGGTTGGCAGCGCACTTGTAACTCTACTGGTGTTACAGGTGTCCATGAGCGGCGGCATTGCTTACTATCAGGTGATCCGCCTGCTCGTCTGCTACCTATCACATAAAAAAAATAAGCCTAATCTTTAACCGTTATTACGTACTAGTGGCCGCCCGCAACTTCGTTTGCGTGAACTTTATGACTCTTGACTTATTTATTTTTATTTATTTAAATAGGTACACCAACAGCGTATATATTATTATTAAGACACGACAAAAATTTAAACTTAAACTAAAAACAAATTCTGATACATATGCCTATTACAGGCGTACACTTAAAGATGATTATTTAAATAGAATTTAACAAAAATTATTATAAATGTTCGTTTATAGGTTAATAGATTTTTAAGGCGGCTCATTAATATTTATACGAAATACTAAGGAATGGTACAACTTGCCGGCTTTTGTATTTCCAGAGAGCTACAATTTGGGTGTCTTTAAGTCGAGAGTGAATAGGCTTCTTCTGGGGAAAGCACGCTACATCTTAGACCTCATTGTCCACTCTCCATCAGGTGAGAAGAGGTCAAGTGCAAACCCATTTAATATTTAAAAGATCAACTTCTAATGAAAGTAACCCCCAAATTATTTTTTATTCCATTAGGGGATGTAAGTATTCTATTAAAGTTTGAATCTTATATTTTATCCATCAATTCTGTCAAAGAATGTGTATGCAAAAGTTGGAGTAGATTGAGCCAAGGAATAACGTATTCCCATGAACAAACTTGGAACCCCCTTTTCGCTCCATTAGGGGTTTAAGTTCGGAATATCCTTCCTTATAGGATCTCATCCAAAAATGCTCATCACATTTGACAATTTTCCATTCCATTTCATTCCATATTTGTTATAGTGTAGCTGGGCTCTTAGAGGTCCAAACCAGATGTTCCATGATCTTTGATTTTTTTTCATGGCATCATGGCATCATAAACTGTTCATCAATCTGAACAACTTTTGTTAAGGTGCCATTGACCTACCTCTTATAGTTTAGCTGGGCTGTTGTGGTTCTACATCAAGGAGCCTGGTCTTCAAAATGTAATATATCCTATAAGTTGCCCTGATATTACAGCTATACAATAAAAAAAGTTTCATTCGAATTGGTTCAGTAGTTTCTGAGATTAGCGCGAACAAACAGACAAACAGACAAACAGATAAACAGACAAACAGACAAACAGACAGACAAAAATTTAAAAATCATTGATTCATGTTCTGTTACTGTTTTTTAGTCGTCCTAAGTTATTTTGAGATAAATATCTTCAATGTACAGACACAGCTTTTTTACATTTTTATTATATGTATAGATTACCTATCTAAGGTTTTCATTTTTGTAGTAAGAGAGAATCTTCTTCTCTTCTTTAGCAAAAAAACATCAAACTAATCTTAGTTTGATGTTTTTTTGTTCAAGTCATAATTCCAATGAGCCATAATTCCAAGTCAAAATTCTAATAAAAGAATTAATAAAATCAAATAAAATTCATATTTTATTTACTTATACTTATAAGGTTACAACATTATACATAAGACGGACAAAAATAACTTAAGTAAACATAAATGTGTTCTAAATTCCGGATAAACGTAGCCAGTGGACCTCGCACTAGGCATAGCCTGTGCCCAGTTCCACCCTCCACTAATAGATGGCGCTGGGCAACGATTGTATCGCACTGGTGTTTTGATTTTTCGGTCTGTATATAAGTATTGTCTATGTCTATAGAATTTATCTCTTTTTAGATTTTTAAAGACTTCTCTGAGGACAATAAATACAGATGTGTTAATAATATTGTTTTTTTTGGAAGCATGTCTGCAAACCCACTAGCTAGTTATACGTACACTCATAAAACCCAATACTCTAGTGACTCTTGATTAATCTGTGGACATAGCTAATAAAAGTTAACGCCATGTGGTTACCTGCAAATAAATTATTCATCTTGTTTTTAATTGGTCCTTCATTACGCCTCGCCAGGGATACTAGCTAAATGAGATCGTAGCTTATTACTAATTCAGGTGCCAGCCATGTAATGATTATGTTACTGCGTCACAGATGGTAGGTAACTGCTTTAATGGACGTTTTTTTATTTGGGAGGGAAAGAAATATTAAAAAAATAACACGAATCAGTTTCTGCAATTGTGATAATTGAAACACTCAACTGAGAATGAGAACATTTTGAGAAACTACTCGTATCAAAAACTTACAAATTTCAACTTGATGCTTTCTCTCACCCACCGCTGAGCTGATGGTAGAAATATGCAAATATATACCAAAATCGAGGACAGTGTTAGCTACAGGTAGTCCGTTGTCATACAACTATTGATAGGCTATCGATAGATATATAGATATCACAATGAAAGAGACAAAGCGATAGTTTTCAATATCATCATCATCATTTCAGCCAATAGACGTCCACTGCTGGACATAGGCCTCCCCCAAAGATCTCCACACAGATCGGTCCTGTGCCACCCGCATCCAATGGACTCCTGCGACCTTCACCAGATCATCGGTCCACCTGGTGGGAGGTCTGCTACGGCTGCGGCCTCCTGCGCGTGGCCTCCACTCAAGGACCTTTCCACCCCAACGGCCGTCTGTTCTCCTCGCAATGTGCCCTGCCCATTGCCACTTCAGCCACGCAATTCTTTTCGATAGATTCGAGTTTTCGATAGCGAGGATAGTATTTCAAACTCATGGTAAGGCCACCCACCTTAAACGGCACGGGCATTAGTCAACACCATCAACTAGACGTGACCGCAACTTTCCCGATCTAGCGACAAATTAAAACCGCGTTATCCACCATTAATCGTCGAAGTTGACACACGTCAAATATCCAGTGATTAACGATCAACATTGTTTGGCCGTTATTGTATTTTTACAACCCGCCAACAAAAGATGTACAACTAAACCGCGACGCGAAAATTCCTAACTTTTCAGGGGTCTGTGGAAAATTTTTGGTACGTTATAAATATAGGGTGACTCTGTTAACATTCACATTGCTTATTACCACGACTTCTAGCAATCATTCTAAACAATATTTGTTCTATGACTTTTGAAAATTCGCATACGAAAATTTAAAATTTTGACAGAAAGTCGGTCACGTGACTTGGTTTTGTTGTATGAGGAGTCGGAAAAAAAATCGATGAATTTTAAAAAAATCGTTGATTAAATCTTGGTCAGATTGGTTGGTAGAAGACGTGGTTAAAAAGTGATGTAAATGTTCACAGATACAACTTGTACATTGTAACATTAAATAGTACCTATGTACTCCAAATTGCCCTTGAGATACAGTTGCTGAAATTTGGTAATCTTGAAAGCTATTTAGGATATGGATGGTAATTCCGAGAACAATACTATCGATAATATCGATAGTGGGATTGGTGGATATGACTATTAATAACTGGGGATTTCCACACCGACGACAGAAATTATTTTAAATTAAAGAGAAATCATGAATATATCTTGTTTTTTTTAAAGAAATATAAGTACCTACTCGTATAATGATATTTCTTCAAAGAAAGGTTTCATCTGCCTCTGTGGTTGGTTACATCTGCCTAGATTTTAGAGCGAAGGTAAGCGTGTGCAAGCAGCGTTGTTGGATTTCGATTTGGAGATAGCGGCATTTGAAACCTTTTGACTAATAAAAGCGAGATTTGTATGTCAAAAGCGGAACAAATCGGATTCACAATTTAAAAAAATCCTTGCATATCTCAATTTGTATTTTTTTTGTTTCTGCGTTGCACAACGAAATCACGTCGGCAACAAATAATGATGAATTGGCTGGATTGCGTTCACTTGCAGCATGAAAAATCTGGTTCAATTCACCTTTAATTTTGAATATGAAACCATTGTTATTTCTCATGGAATTTGCTTTTCGACGATCGATGACCGGCAAATAATCCTGGGTGATTTTCCCAAGCACTTTTTTTTAGCGGCGAAGCTGAAAATCGATGTATCGAGACCTACTAGTAACAGTTTTTATTTTTTTTGTAAATATTTGAACTATTATTTATGACATGTCATCAGCGTTTTAGCCTTTAGATATGTATTTATTAGTTTAAAAAATGTTGGAAGACCTAAATTCTAATTACGGTGTACTGTCCGAATTGCATTAGTTTACAATAAAAGTGTTATTGTAAGTTTTTGATGAATAATTGTAACTTTAAAATAATGTACACTTAAAATACAATAGACGAGACTTCAAATTAATCAAACAGAATTATTTAAATATTAATAATTGGAATTTTATATCGATCTCAAAAATGTCCCGCGGAAAATAGCAATAACGGTGGCGCGTTTTGAATCCTTCTTTACTTGTCACGATGTGCTTTGGGAGACATGAGCTCTGCTTCCTCCTACCGCTCAGTGTGTCCCCATGATCGGGATTAAAGGACATGCGGCGCGCTGTCATCGTTTTCCCGCCAAACAAGTAAGTACTAGTTGCGGTGGCGCAGGAGAACGTTTTTCATCAATACCGGTGGCATGTATTTTGAGCTGTCTTTTCTCCTTTACATGAAATCCAGTTTTATAGCTTATTGAGATTAAGTTAACTGTCATATTTATAGACTGTAAGTTAGTGGTGGGATAATATATTTTTTTATAATACCAATTTTGTTACTGTTTCTAAGTCCGGTGGTGCAATCCCGGTGGCTCCGGTGGCGAAATATAGCGCCACCGTAATTGTACAGTGCCACTGAAATTGATTTTCTACTAATTACAGTACATTTCTGGACTCTTTCCACACCCTTTGTGCCGATGAGCAACGGCGAAGAACTTGTCACTCCACATCTCATTTCCTGGGTCTGGGATGTTTATCTTCAGACCCATTTCCCGAGCTTCTCGTCGAAGGTCGTCCAGTTTGGCCTGCATGTCAGCTCGTGTGTGGCTCAACAGGCAAAGGTCATCGGCATAGTCCAAATCTTCCAATACGTTGGACAGTCCCCACTCTATGCCTCAGCGTTTGTTCTAGGTTTAATGCATAATGCCATCCAGAGCGACAAATAAGAGGAGAGGCGAGAGGAGACACCCCTGACATACCTCCGGATCAACTGGTACGTCCTCCGAGACGAGGCCTTCATGCGTCTCGATTCGACTCTACAGGAATAGTTCCAGTAGATGGCCTTGATTATGTTGGTGATCTTCTCGGAAACTCCGATTTCACGAGCCACCAGATAACGTTTCATTTTAGATAGCGTTTCAAAGACTTTTTTGAAATCCACAAAGGTCACATACATTTCCCTTCTGATGCCTGTTTGAAGATTATTCGCAAGGTGTTGATCTGGTCAGTACACGATCGGTTGGGTCGAAAGCCAACCTGCTCTTTGCGAAGAAGAGCTACGACGGCCCTCGATACGATAGTCTGTCTAGGATGATCCAAGAGAGCTCTTCAAAAGGAATTGAGAGCAAGGTGATGCCTCTCCTGTTGCCACATTCACTAAGGTGTCCCTTCTTGGGTACGGTGGTGAGAAATCCTTTTTTTTCTCTAATCCTTGGGCACCTCTTCGGCCAGCCAGCTGTTCTTCAAGAGGGGATTCAGCACGTTCGCAGCGGTCCACACATCAGCTTTTAGCATTTCCGCTGTGATGAGGTCCACTCCTAGGGCTTTCCCGTTTTTCGGGTATTGGATGGCCTTCAATACTTTTCCTCCTGTAGGGGGAGACAACATCAATGTTGCCTTATATATCTCCCTGAGATTACTGGCATTGTCAGTGCGTTAAGCTCGTTCGGCAATACTGTCAGCCCACAATCGGCGATCACGACGGGCGATACTGTGGTAAATTTTTCTGCGAATCTGTCGGTATTGGAGGTTGTTGAGCTTTGGATGGAGAGAGAGTTGAAGATGGAGTTCCCGTCTTGTCTCAATCAGGTTCCAGGTTTTCTGAGACATACAGTCTTCGCGTGTATGTGTTTTGTGTCTAAGGACGGCGGAGTTAGTCTCTGTATGGGCCATTTTGATATGGTTCCACGGTGTAGAGACATTTTCGAGGGCGGAAAAGCGATTTCGCAGTTTTAGCCCAAAGGCGTCGGCCAGGTCGTTTATCTTGCGAGCTTTGCTGTTGAATCGGGCCGTGATGATTCGCTCTGAGATGGGTTTCCAGTCCAGTAGGCTCTTCGTCGCAACGTGAGAAAGGAGGAATCCTACGCCGTTTTCACGTACCTACGCCTTCTTCATCCTCCTTCCCAGATTAAAAAAAAGTAAGGCCCCTGGACGTTCCCAGTACTCCGAATCCATTCCTACGCACTTGCTGTGGACGAGTATTTGCAGCTTGTATCTAAGCATTTCTGCTTCCACTTAGGCTAGTCGGCTATCCTCGCCGAGTGTTCGCACATTCCAACATGCTATTCGTGACCGTATTTTCATGCCAAAGGTCGTTGTAGCTTTATCGGTCCGGTTTTGTACTTCTTCAGTTTCTTCAGCTGGGTTCAGGTAAGCCAGTGATTAATCCACTATACCCTAGCAAGCTAGTAGGGCTGCCACCTTGGAGCCTGCAAGCGTGCTCGGTTTTGTTTCGGGTTTCCTTTCTTGTGAGTTTGGTTCGGTTTGGAGGCGAAGAAGACTCACCTTTCGACCTGAGCTCAGCTGCACCTCAAGGTGGCGGCCGTGTGGTTGAACGGTTCCAGGAGGAACGACGGTGACGTGAGGTGACTTGGACTGGCTAGGGCTCTGCTTAAACTTGGTGTTCCGCCACTAGCACTGCAGATGGTTTCTTAGCACTTTATTGGCAATGCCGTTCTCACTTACTAACAGTAATTCCCACTAAGACCATACCCTGATTCCCCCCCTCCCCCCCCCCCTTACGACTATTGCTATGCAACAACTTAAAAACTGATCATATTCTACACGACTATACCTTTATTAAAAAGTCATACAGGTTACATTAATTAACATCAACTAATGTGTACCTATATTAACGCGATTGCAATACAGCTACATGTCATATTATTATATCTAATTAAACTCAGGTTTTTAATAATTTAATTCAATAAATGACAATAAACAATAAAATTGTTTATTTATTATAATTTCGCTGGCTTAAAATAATCGCGGTGGTAGGGATTAAATTACGGTGGCTCAAATACAATTACGGTGGCTTGTAAAAATTTCAAATTGAAATATCTCTAAAAATAATTATAATATTTTTATGCCTCCTATATTTTTGAATACTACAATTATTCTATTATGTGCCTCCCATAAAATGTATGTAAAGTGGTTTTAAAAATTCGCCACCGTAATTAGGCAAAAATGGAGTTTGTTGAAATTCACCCTCCTATATTTAAAAACTACGATTGTTACGTATTTTTGTATCTGATGCTTGCGGTCTATCCCGACTTGGTGTAATTTATTGTAAGTATTATCCCTTAATTTAAAAACAATCTTACCCGAAACGAAACAAGAGCTTGTTTCGTTTCGGGTTGAGATTTTGCTATTAGTTCAAAGCTAAACATTTTTTTTAATGTAGGATAGGTGGCAAACGAGCAGACAAATCACCTAATGGCTAGCGATTGCCGCCGCCATAGATATCTGCAAAAAAAGTAGAGTGACAAGTGCGATGCCAACCTTTAACCCCATTTCTCTCCTCCGATACCGTCACTCACACGACAAAACGCGGCGCACGCGCTGAACGACAATTGTGTTTTGCCTTTTCACTTTGTTAATATTATAGAAGAGGATAGTAGAAAAAATCTATTTTCTATCCTAGTAATGTCATCTAGTGACTAAAACCGTAACTAGTTCAACTAACTTCGAAAGCGATCTAGCTGTTTTCCTTGAATCATCGCGTCAAAAACAGGAACCGACCAACACTGAAATCCTCCTTTTTACAGACAAATTGAATTTCACGTTCGGTACGCCATTTGGAGGACTTTTAAACCCTAAATTGAAACACCAAAAAAAACATCCCGAAAGGAATTTTTAATCAGAGAACCCAACAACACAGCCATGTATCACCCTTAGTCATTTTTTATTTTTAATATCCTCTTGAAATCCAGGCGTCTCCTGTCACTTTTACGTTGCCGGCAAAATGGGGAAGATATAAGCAAATATTTGTGCTCATTTTTCAGTCCGTGGCCACGAAATAAGCGAATTCGTTATTAAAATAACATTAATTTCATCATAATTAGCAACTCACGCCCGTTCACTGCTGGACATAGGTCTCCCCCAATGCACGCCACCGCTTCCGATTTTCATTAATGTATTAACATTTACATTAATTTATTTAAAATAAATTGACATATTCCTATTAAAATAAAGAGATAAGCAAGCAAACGAGCAAGCAAGTTACCAGCTAAATATATAGGTACTTTTGTTTTTTGTTATATACTACCACAGAATCCATCCATACTAATATTATAAATGCGAAAGTAACTCTGTCTGTCTGTCTGTCTGTCTGTCTGTCTGTCTGTTACTCTTTCACGTCAAAACTACTGAACGGATTTAAATGAAATTTGGTATACAGATGATCTAGACCCTGAGAAAGGACATAGGCTACTTTTTATTGCGAAAAGGGGGTTGTAAGGGGTTAAAATGGGGGTAGAAAGTTACTTTTCCACGCGGACGAAGTCGCGGGCGGCCGCTAGTACTTAATAGTACGGTGGCCTGCACATCAAGTTACTACAATCTGTCAAATTTCTTCAATCGAACCTCACTTTTATGTCAAACGTGTTTGGTTCAATATCAACTGAGGAAATTTGACAGATTGTAGTAACTTGATGTGCTGGCCACTGTACATACTACTTAGTAGCGATAATGATAACGATAAGCATGCGAGTCACCTAGAAGTAAGTATTCAACGCCACCCATCAACATCTTTCAAGATCAGACGGTTCAACATCTTTCATAAGCGGCGGTGGCCGTTTGTTTATTTATTTATTTAATTATACATTGTTACATCATCATCCTCATTTCAGCCAATAGATGTCCACAGCTGGACATAGGCCTCCCTCAAAGTTATCCACACAGATCGGTCCTGTGCCACCCGCATCCAAGGGACTCCCCCGATCTTTGCAGATCGTCGGTCCACCTGGTGAGAGGCCTGCCACGGCTGCGGCATCCACTCAAGAACCTTTCCACCCTTACGGCCGTATGTTCTCCTCGCAATATGTCCTGCCTATTGCCACTTGAGCAACGCCATTATTTGGACACTTTCCACTTTTATTTATAACACCTAGAGGATCCAGAACCGTAAGCTCCGAAGCATTCCGCAGAGGACTACGCCACTAACGCCTTACCAGTCGTCGTAACCGCTGTATTTGTGGCTCCAAAAGCTCACGATAAAAGCTATCATGACGATACAGACTAGGTCCGAAGCCAGTGCTCGCCGCGAATAATCCGCTCTCAAACCGGATTTATGGCCTCGATTTTGAAGCCATTGAACTGAAAATATTGGTCGGTAAACAAATTCACTAGGAGATTTGCTGTATTTTTGTAGTCACTTAAGGCGACACTGCGATACTAGCGCCGCCAACTGATTTATATTAATTGAGAGGATTATGAAAGATATTTTAAAAATCCAGCTATGAAAACATAAAGGGAAGCATTAACAATTTTTTGGGATACACTTATGTAATAATTTCATCCTACAAATCACAATAATTTTCATAATTGCTAATGGAGGCCACTTTTCGTAATCATGAAAATTATTGATAAAATATTGTTACGCATCTCAAAAAATGTTTAATGCATTCCTTTATGTTTTCATAGCTGGATTTTTTTAAATATAGCTCACAATCCTCACAATTCTTAAAAATCAATTGGTGGCGCTAGTATCATCGCGGTGCCTTAAAACATGAGAAAAATCGAGGATTACGTCAAAACAGTTTTTTGCGAGTTTATTTCTAAAGCTGTTTTCAATCTCGGTTTTAGCTTAAGTCTAGAAAAAGGGGATTATTTTGTTTATCTACTTCTACGCAAAATTTATTAAATTATTTAGTTCACTTTTTTCAATAAAATGATTACTATTTATACTAGAACCTTTTATAGCTACAGTGCCACTTTGGCCAACAATAACATCGACATAAGGGGTGGCCTTTTAGTGGAACGTGCTAACTTAACCCTACAAGGCACCCAGTACCATATATGGAACATCGATTTTTTATCATTCCCAGAGCTGCCAGATATTAGTAACGCCACCTTTTGAGGCATTAATAGAAGCTAAAGATATGTAGAAACGTAATAAAAGCGCCCATTACGTATAGATGTCGTGACTGTTTTTGCTATTGTAAACTTTTTGTGAAATTCGAATCAAATTGTTACTTTAGTCGTTTGTGTGAATTCAAAAATCTGTAAAAAATACTTACTGCATATTTCTGATTTGGAAAAAAATATGTAAGTTGCAACGAAGTGTATACTTTGCAGAGGTATGTAGCATTTTTTATTACTGCTGTACACATATAACTAAATCATACTTTTATCTTTGTTCCACTTACGGTACGCTGAGCTTTCACGCTCTTTTTACAAGTACTTACTACGTACGTACGTAATAATGGGTGATGGAGAAATTGAAGATTTATTGAATATACCTTCTGTTATTGAAGATGAAGAAGATTTTTCTGATGGTGAGAGTAATGAAAACATGGAAAAAAAACAGTCTATCCAACATTTTTTGTCCGAATCACTTAGCGATGTGGAATCTTTATTACCGCCACTGAGTTTTTATCTCTCGCCAATGTGGTTGGTATGAACATTGATAATCGTTAGCCAGAAGCACCAGAACCTCCGCTTAGAACATCAGGAGTAAATTTAGGGACAACTACAGGTACTATAAGTCAATCTTGGGCTCCTAGACGATCATCAACTATGAGTAACGCATTTGCTCGTAGAACTAGAATTCTTGACTCTGTGGCTGTCACTAAAAGGGAAAAAAAGAAAGTTTATTTAGAAAAAAACATATTTTCAATCACCTCAATATCTATTTACTGCTTATATAAACTTATAGTCACCTATTTACTCTCTTTGAAACTCCTCTGCCACATTTTTTATGTTTTTTTTGATGACGAGTTACTTCAGCATATTGTAAAAGAAATGCATAAATATATAGGTATTCAAAAAAATCCTCAAAGCTATTTACTGGTCTAGTTTTTGTATTATAAAATAAAAGTAGGTGTCTATAATTATTGCTTGCTAGGTACCACTGCCAAATATAAAAGTGTATTGGGCAGTTGAATTGGGTAGGTACCTATTTCTCTTATTATTGAAACTAAATATGTCGCTAAAACATTTCAAAAAGATCTGTCAATTCCTATATTAAAATGACAAATCCATACAACTGCCATCAAATAGTCCTGGATATGATCATTTCCATAAAATCTTGCCAATCTTGGGAGCATTAAAAAAATATCAAAGCGTGCCCAAAGAGAAGCTCTATCCGCCGACGAGCAAAACCTGCTCGACCAAAGCTTCGAATTTGCTACACCAGTACCTTACCTAACAAGCCATTTAAATAAGGCTACAAATTGTTCGTTATTTTCGGCCATCGTGGCTTTGCATACGATTTTGTAGTACATTTTAAAAGTATAGTTAAGGCTCAGTGTACCATATATGGAACAAAAATAAAAACTTGATTTATGAGTAAATTATTGGATATATATTTTTTTTGTTATTTTTCCCTAACTACTAATCACTAACTTTACCCCATATATTTTTGTCGCTCCTAAAAAATAAATTGAGCCTTGTAGGGTTAAGGATTAAAAATAGTTTTCGTCACAGGCAATGTTTTTTCACTCTACTTAGGTATGTACAGTGGCCAGCACATCAAGTTACTACAATCTGTCAAATTTCCTCAGTTGATTTTATTGAACCAAACACGTTTGACATAAAAGTGAGGTTCGATTGAAGAAATTTGACAGATTTTAGTAATTTGATGTGCTGGCCACCGTAACGTAGCGTTATGCTGTTGGTCCTGCGCCTGATCCTTCTTGGGTTATGGCACACGGGTAAGGGAATAGAGAGTGCACCTGTGTTTGCGCAGTCACTTTAACTATAATATTATACTGCAACTGTTAACTACTATTGTGCTTTACTGTAATGATTTGTTATTGATTTTGCTTTTTATCTAGATATATCCTGCGTAAGTAACTGATCGTTAAGATTGGACGCTGTAACTGAATATATGGAGGATTCAAACATAACTTAGTAAATTCTCAAAGCACTACATGTAAAAGTCACCGACCTCTGCAGTTAACAAACTAAAAGGAACTCCAACTTTTAGACAGCTAAAAGACTGCATTCCATCTCAAGTGCGGCTGCGTGCGAATCTGCACTTCTGTGGCAAAACTCTTTATTTTAAACCTAAAGTTTGCTGTAAATCGCGACAACTTAGGCGCTGGAACCGACCGCGGCACGTTCGGTGCACTTGCTTTTACTCTGTCGTTTTATAGTGTGAGGACGTGGTATTGCACGACTGATTTAATAATATCCTGCAGCTGATGTTACGGGTACATCTGAAAATCTCAAAAAGTTGACACGCAGGAATGAGAAGCCTGTGAGTCCCCAAGAAACTTGTTCTACAATAAACCAAAGAACCATAACACCATTGGAGTCACAATTACGCTGCTAAAAATTTAACCCCCTTTTCTTGATTATATTCCAAGGGGCCCAATTATAATTGGCTCCCTTACTGAATCAGTGAAACACAACACAGGCTTCACGTCAGTCTCCTGTGATGCCGTAGTAACATAACGGTAGCGCCAGCCCAAAAAGTTCATAACAAAGCGGATCCCACTGTTAAAATCCTATAACAACAAAAGCACAATCAACTAAAACAAGGAAAAGCTTACCGTCTTATTCCCGTAGCTACTGTCGTACGGAACCAATTAATAGGTAAAATTAAACTTGGCCATTATATCAGAGAATTAGTACCGAAGCTTGTTTAGAATTCGCTGGAACAGCGGCAAACAGGGAAACTGTCGTCGCAGCGCTCGTTTGGCAGCGGAGCGCAAATCCGTAGCACGGGCCAAACTCGGTTAGTGCGGCCGCTTTCATATTTTGCTAGCGCAAGTTACAACTAACATGCATAGTAAAGTATTAAGTATCCTCCATACTTCCATACTTAATATTATAAATGCGAAAGTAACTCTGTCTGTCTGTCTGTCTGCTACTCTTTCACGCCAAAACTACTCAACGGATTTAAATGAAATTTGGTATACAGATAATCTAGACCCTGAGAAAGGACATAGGCTACTTTTTATTGAGAAAAGGGGGTTGTAAGGGGTTTAAAGGGGGGTAAAAAGTTACTTTTCCACGCGGACGGAGGGCAAACGCTTCCGTCATAGAAATCAAGTCATCGCCACTATGATGGGATTAGGCCTAATCACTACGCTTGCCTTATGCGAATTGGTGATCACAAATACATGCTATGTTCGAAAAATTCGAATCAAATCGTGGAAGAGCCACGCATTGGCATGAATGGGATGGCTCGACCGGAGTGATACCACTGCCTCACAGAAACCGGCGTGAAGCAGCCCCTGTGCTGGGTTTCGCCGAGTGAGTGAGGGTACCGGAGGCCCACCCGGGGAGGGGATAAAAGGTTGGCAGCGCACTGGTAACTCCACTGGTGTTGCAAGTGTCTATGGGCGGCGGCAATTGATTACCATCAGGTGATCTGCCTGCTCGTCTGCTACCTATCACAGCCTATACTGTTGGAATAGTAGGTATGTAGGCTGACACTTTACATTGCAGTGGCCTGCAGGGCAAACGCCTCCATCCTAGAAATCAAATCGTCGCTACTATGATGGGATAAGCTTAACCACCTGGGCAGAGCATTTTACTCGAAACAGTTTACAAACATATACTAGAGGCGGCAAACGAGCAAGAGTCACTGGTAAGTAATCACCGCTGTCCATGAACATCTGCGAGATCAGAGAGGTCGCTAATGCGGCCGGCCTTTTAAGAAGGAGTACGCTCTGCTTTTAAAGGCATATAAACATCGGCCTTAAAACATGGATGATTTTTTTTATGTAATCGGGTGAAAAATAGCAGACGGATCACCTGATGTTAAACGATTACCTACCGCCCATGAATATCAAACACCAGATGAGTCACATGTGCGCAACCGACCTTACATCGTTACAGAAAATCTCTGATACCAAATAAGAAAAATGCTCGACATTATATCCTGAATATCCGCATTCAATATCCCGAAGCCCAACTTTCTATTCAATCCTAGTACATGATTTATCTCAGACAACTATGTTATAACATTATGTTATCGCGAGGTGATATGTCAACCGCCATGTGTGAGTAACAGCTCGCGCGCCACTATATTGCAATATATCACCGAACACATTACTTACTGACGATTGTGTTAGAACTAGACTATCGCGAAATTGTACAATACCAGTAGTAAGTACAGTGGCGGACACATCAAGCTTTACAAAACTGTCAAATTTCTTCATTCGATTATAAACCTTATATTGTTACACATTGAGTTCGAAATCGATTGAGGAAATTTGACAGTTTTGTACAGCTTGATGTGTCCGCCACTGTACATAAAGCACCCGTTCTCTGTTAAGAACAGATGTGTCAAGGCTTCAAGTATACGCACACACATCGGCGGCATACGGTATCATGGGCGGCGGTGATCCGCCTGCTCGCCTGCTACCTATCACATAAAAAAAATCATTTTAGGTTCATGCTAGCATTCAAACCACGACCCCCCACATGGAAAATACGGTTTTACCCACTGAGCCAAAGAAGAAACCATAACACCATTGGAGTCACAATTACGCTGTTAAACATATAACCCCGTTTTCCCTCGATTGACCTTTCGGTACCCTTACTGACTCTGTGAAACAACGCAGGCGTTACTTTAAGGCGGCCATTTGTGAGGCCGTGGTATGACTCTGTTTGAGCCAGCCCATTCATACCGAAGCGAATCCCACTGTTAAAATCCTATAATAACAAAAGCACAATCAACTAAAACAAGGAAAAGCTTACCGTCTTATTCGCTTAGCTACTGTCGTACGGAACCAATTAATAAATAACATTAAACTTGGCCATTATATCAGAGAATTAGTACCGAAGCTTGTTTAGAATTCGCTGGAACAGCGGCAAACAGGGAAACTGTCGTCGCAGCGCTCGTTTGGCAGCGGAGCGCAAATCCGTAGCACGGGCCAAACTCGGTTAGTGCGGCCGCTTTCATATTTTGCTAGCGCAAGTTACAACTAGCATGCATAGTAAAGTATTAAGTATCCTCCATACTTCCATACTAATATTATAAATGCGAAAGTAACTCTGTCTGTCTGTCTTTAACCCCTTACAACCCCTTTTTCGCAATAAAAAGTAGCCTATGTCCATTCTCAGGGTCTAAACCATCTGTATACCAAATTTCATTTAGATCCGTTCAGTAGTTTTGGCGTGAAAGAGTAACAGACAGACAGACAGACAGAGTTACTTTCGCATTTATAATATTAGTATGGAAGTATGGATTAAGTATCAGCCTATATACTGCGCCTCTGCAGGGCAAACGCTTCCGTCATAGAAATCAAGTCATCGCCACTATGATGGGATTAGGCCTAATCACCACGCTTGCCTTATGCGAATTGGTGATCACAAATACGTGTGCTATGTTCGTAAAATTCGAATCATGCTTTGACATGAATGGGATGGCTCAACCGGAGTGAAACCACTGCCTCACACAGAAAACCGGCGTGAAGCAGCCCCTGTGCTGTGTTTCCCCGAGTGAGTGAGGGTGCCGGAGGCCCACTCGGGGAGGAGGGGATAAAAGGTTGGCAGCGTACTTGTAACTCCACTTGTGTTACAAGTGTCTATGGGCGGCGGCAATTGATTACCATCAGGTGATCTGCCTGCTCGTCTGCTATCTATCACATGAAAAAAAAGTCAAGTATCAGCCTATACTGTTACTGGCCTATACAGTGGGCTGCAGGGCAAACGCCTTCCTAGAAATCAAATCATCGCTACTATGATGGGATAGGCTTAACCACCACGGCAGAGCATTTTACTCGAATCAGTTGACAAACATATACTAGAGGCGGCAAACGAGCAAGAGGTAAGTAATCACCGCTGCCCATGAACATCTGCGAGATCAGAGAGGTCGCTGATGCGGCCGGCCTTTTAAGAAGGAGTACACTCTTCTTTTGAAGGCATATAAAAAAGGTATTCAAGTATTTATTTGCAAAATAAGTGTACAAAAGGTCTTACAGCGATTACCTACATTTTGTTCTATAACTTAGCAACCTTTTACCTCTCAACATCGGCCTTAAAATATGTTTTTAAACTTTCGCGTTGCATTATACAAATACTTTACATAAACGGGATTAAACGGAGTAAGTCCTATAATGTACTTATTTAATTTCGTCGCGTTTAGTCCCGTTTATGTAAAGTATCGGCCTTAAAACCTGGATGATATTTTTTTTGTGTGATAGGTGGAAAATGAGCAGACTGATCACCTAATGATTAGCGATTACCGCCGCTCATGAATACCAAACACCAAAGGAGTCACATGTACGCTACCAAATAAGAAAAATGCTCCAAATTCTATCCTGAATATCCGCATTCAATATCCCGAAGCCCAACTTTCTATTCAATCCTAGTACATGATTTATCTCAGACAACTATGTTATAACATTATGTTATCGCGAGGTGATATGTCAACCGCCATGTGTAAGTAACAGCTCGCGCGCAACTATATTGCAATATATCACCGAACACATTACTTACTGACGATTGTGTTAGAACTAGACTATCGCGAAATTGTACAATACCAGTAGTAAGTACAGTGGCGGACACGTCAAGCTTTACAAAACTGACAAATTCTTCATTCGATTATAAACCTTATATTGTAACACATTGAGTTCGAAATCGAGTGAGGAAATTTGACAGTTTTGTAAAGCTTGATGTGTCTGCCACTGTACATACAATAAAAGCACCCGTTCTTTGTTAAGAACATAATAATATGTGTCAAGGCTTCAAGTATACGCACACACACACTCACACACACCCAATCCACGCACACACTCACACACAATCACTGACAATAACACACACTCACACACAATCAGACATTATTTGTTTCATAGGTACCTACATTGTATGTCTGTTAAAAATATTTTTGTCAACGAAGAGGTTTGCTCTGACACATGTGCATAATCTGGACCTACTAGAAGGTGTCAACACCTAAGTTGTTATGGTTGTTGTTGATAACAATTAAAAATAAATGTTTTTTTTTATCAGCTCGCCACTATCATCGCCAATCCTCGTTAGAAGATGGCTTTTAACTGCAATTAAACTAAATGCGTGGTTCAAGTTGCAATGTGCAGGGCACATTGCGATGCGAACCGGCGCGGCGGTCACTATTTCTGGAAGGTCCTTGAGTGGAGACCACGTACAGGAGGTCGCACACATTCTCCCACACACACATACGGTGTGTTTACTCACACCGTATGTGTGTATTGCTCTCTCGAGAGCAATTCTATAACAATTTAAGTATATTTGTGTGATCTAGTCAATTAGACTGTAACAATGCTATGAAAGGGCGGCAAACATTTTTGTCCTTTTTTATATCAACCTAAAACCAAGCATTTATTCCACCTGGTCGGCCGAACAAGGATCGTGTTAAGCAGAAATGAAGAACGCAGCATAATTCACGCGCCGAGGACGACAAACCGCAGTCATGCTCCGGTGGTGTTTTATTTTAGTGTTCGAGATAATGCATTTGCGTGGTAAGTGGAAATCTTGCTCGGTTAAAAAGAGGTTTATCTTCACTCATATTAAATTATAACCTTCATCATTATAAGAATTTAAAGTGAACACATTTTATGGTTATGAGAGATAAAATGAAAAAGAGAACTCCCCGTTGGTCTAGTGGTTTATGTACCGGGCTATGATCTCGGGGTCCAGGGTTCAATTCCCGGGTCGAGGAAAAGTATGTTTCGAATTTTTCGAACATAGCTCGAGTTTGTGATCACCAATCCGCATTAGCCAAGAGCCTTTTATTTAGAAACTCGGCAATGCTCGTTTTTTTTACTCTCGCATGCGACAGTGGCATAAACTACTATATACCTACTACAACTATATTTTTTTATTTTGTGAGCTAAGATGGTGTTTTTAATTTTTTGTTGGAAAATATGTACCACAGTACAGTTTTAGGAATAACAGACCATCTACATCTGTTTCCTTTAATATTATAAAAATCTATCAAGTTTTCAACATTTTTACTATGCAAGGTAGCTGATGAGAAAAATGATAGTTTCTTGAACAAACATTTATTTTATACGAACTCGTTTGCAAGGAACTTTTCATCTCTGTTTTAAACACTTGTAAACAAAATAACCCCAGCTCACGAACCAGAAATACTGTCCCCGGTCCAAAGAAATAGTTAACAGTGAGGCAATCTACTATAACAACTAGGTAATGTAGAATGGCTTACCTTGAGGAAAACGTATAAATATAACATAGAGATCTCATTAGGATAGGTGTTCTGTCTTACTGTGTCAAATAAAGATTTCATTCATTCATTCATTCATTATACACCGATAAATTTTAGCCGTTTAAATCCCGAAGCCCTCATAATAGGTAACACGAATAAAGCCCCTTTAGCATGTTAGATCATCACAAACGCTCAGAGGCCTGCAACACCAGTGGGGCCACTAGTGCGCTGCCGACCTTTTAACCCCCTTTCCCCGATTGGGCCTCCAATTCCCTCACTCGGCGAAATACAGCGTGGGCGCTGCTTCACGCCAGTCTTCTGTGAGGCCGTGGTAGGTGTCACTCCGGTTCATTTACGCCAAAACGTGGAGCTCCCACTGTCAAAACGGCTCTCCCATAATAATTTATTTTATTAGTTTAACCACGGTAGAGCCACGCTTCGGCATGAATACGCCGGCTCGACCGAAAGCAGCGCTAGCGCTATATTTTGTCGAGTGAGTGAGGGTACCGGAGACTCAAATAGGGGGAAAAGGAGGCTCAAGGTTGCAGCACACTTGTAACACTATTGGTGTATCAGGTGTCTATGGACGGCGGCAATCGCTTACCATCAGGTGATCCGTCTGCTCATCTACCACCTATCACATAAAAAAAAGTTTCTTACTGCTATTCTCTAGACTTGTCCTCAGGCATTCGTGTCGTGGCGCATAAATTACCTTGCATTTCTCATTTTTTTCCGAGCGCCCGCGTCGCGCCTTGGAAATATCGCGTGATTTCCTTAAGGTAATAGTTTTTTTTATTAATAATTTTAAGGCGAGGAGGAAAATTTTGGCTTTCAACACAGAAAGCGGCGAAATGGATATTTAAAAGGGTACAATAATTTAGACGGGGTCTCAAAGTTGATTATTTATGGAGAAACAGCCAAGCAATTAACTGCATGCTGTGGGCGGCAGATGGTGACAACTGACTTCAGCTGAAGCCTTTTGCATAAAATGATTAGACATATTTTGTGGTATCACTTTTTAAAACACTTTCTGTATAAAATTGTGTATATATACTCTGATTCATAATCATGTAAAGTAAACTGACAGATGTCAATGTGTCATCCCCATACATTATCACTCAATTTGACACATGCAAAATGTCAAAATGCATAGAAACTTGTCATTTTCATCTGTCAGTTTACTTTACATGATTATGAATCAGAGTATAGAGAATAATATCTAATATCAGATATATAAAAGAAAAGCGAAGTTGGTACTTCCCTTATGGCTGATATAGGTACCTAATCCCTTTATACTATCCCACTGCAGGGCAAAGTCTTTCATCATATAAATCAAGTCATCGCTACTATGATGGGATTAGGCTTAATCACCTTAATCTTGATAATAGATACTTAATCGCTTGCCTAATGCGGATTGGTGATCACTGATCACACTAATGACAAACTCGAGCTATGTTCAAAAAATTCAAAACATATTAGAACTTATGTTTTGAATTTTTAATTGTGGGAGAGCCATGCTTCGGCATGAATGGGCCGGCTCGACCGGAGTGATACCACTGCCTCACAGAAAACCGGCGTGAAGCAGCTCCTGTGCTGTGTTTCGCCGAGTGAGTGAGGGTACCAGAGGCCCATCGGGGGGGAAGGGGATAAATGGTTAGCAGCGCACTTGTTGCATGTGTTCATGGGCGGCGGCAATTGCTTACCACCAGGTGATCCGCCTGCTCGTTCTCGTGCTACCTATCACATGAAAAAAAAATGTTCCGCAACTAAGTGAGGTACCTAAGTCACTTGTACTATTTAAAGAGGTAAATTCTAATAAAAATAAGGACTAGACTTAGAAGTTTCCGTTTATAAGACCACTGGAGCTCACTCGTGTCTTATAGAGTATTACTTTAGCTACATTAACTTTTTCCATAATGAAGCTGAAATCGTTAAGTTTAATCGTTAGTTAGTTCCAAAAAGTATTTGTAAAGCAAATACTTGGCTTTCAGTACTTATACAATAAAAGAGCATTAATGATAATGTCGAAAGTAATGTGAGTAGTAAAATGTCTTATTGCCGCACTCAGCGTTGATCATTAACTTTAATTGTCACTTAAGAAAAACATATTGACGCTTATTTTAATACGCATACTAACTATTAAGATACTTAAACCACTAGACCAAAGTAACATCATAGTAGCGATGACTTGATTTTTATAACGGAAATCTTTGACCTGCAGTGGGACAGTGTATACTCTGATTCATAATGATGTAAAGTAAACTGACAGATGAAAATGACAAGTTTCTATGCATTTTGTCATTTTGCATATGTCAAATTGAGTGATAATGTATGGGGATGACACATTGACATCTGTCACTTTACTTTACATGATTATGAATCAGGGTATAGTAGCTGATACTTTACTTTCCCTCGACGGGGAATCGGGAGACTGTCGGTTATATCCCAGTACATAAACCACTAGACCAACGGGGCACTTAACTTAATAGGGTATTTGACTTAATTCCGATATAGTACAAACAAATATTTATACTTTTCCAAAATACTGGTAAATAAGAACACAACGGCCAAAATTTTCAGTTAAAAATATAAGTCTAGCTGGTTTTATGCGCATTCAAAGTTTCATGGGCCAAGTCCATTTTCTAAAGTATAAAATTTTAAAACAATAATTTATACATTGCAACTACCCGTACATTTTTCACCAACTTTTATTATCAAACCATTTACTTAACGAAACATTGGATATAGCTACAAACAAAATTTTTTACTAGACGCGCCATACTAAGATCCGGGAGTGTGACGTCACTTGCCTTTAGCCATTTTGTATAGAGCGTTTTTGGGCTTGCCCAAACTATGTTGCTCTTAAAGTTTGTGCGTATCTCAGGTGATTCAAATCAGAATCGAGCAATTCTTTCAGTAATGTTTTCTTTAACTTGAGAGGTCTTTTGATTAAACACATAATTTTTTTTTGTCAAATACCCTATTACTATCTGTTCTGTAATGCCCCGTTAGTCTAGTAGTTTAAGTACCATCGATCTCGGAACTCTGTATTCGATTCCCGCGCGAACTAAAAGTATGTTTCGAATTTTTCAAACATAGCTTGAGTATGTGATCACTAATCTGCATTAGGCAGGTATGGTGATTAAGCCTAATCCTGTCATAGGAGCGATGACCTGAGTTCTATGATAAAGACCTTAACTTGGCACGTGGGAACCTGTTTACATAGGCTATTTTTTTCTTTACTTTTTACTATCTGTAGCGCTACCATGAGTTGGCATCGAAAAGTAACGTAACGTTACTACAGTCGATAGCGAGTAAACGGGCGTTGAATAGATTTCGATTGAACACGTAAACCTGGCTTGCGTTAGCTCGATAGCGAGTGCGTTATTGTTTACGCAGAAAGCTATCGAAAACTATCGCTTTGTCTCTTTCATTGTGATGCATTTGAAACAGACAGAGCAATAGTTTACGTTATGTCAGTTTTCAATGTCAACTCGTAGCGCTACGTAAACGCTACTCGCTAGCGAATACGTTTCAATTTGACAACTCGATACTACAGATTTTAGTTTCTCAAGTGACCGCTAGAGGCGCTGTACACTTTTTTATACATTTTTTTTTACGCAGACGCTAGCGAGTTCTGTCACTGTAAACTCATGGTAGCGCTACTGTTCTACGTGTCAAAAATGGCTTAAGCCCGCTCAAAGCAACCCACCCCATGGTCCTTGGATAAATACGCCCTGCAGATTGCCCCCTCTAATTTGTCAGTGAGCGTGCCCAATTGGTTGCTATTCGATTGGATGACGTCGGTTTCTCAAGCATTGTGCAAGTTTTCACCAATTATCCGCCCTGATTGTGAATTAAGCCGTTTTGAGCGTAACGCGGCAATCCGGAACGTTTTGTCGGATCTGCGCCGATTAAGGCTCTTAAATCAAAGTGATTGGGGCTTGATTTGTAAGAACAATTACGCGCGAATTCGTCATTCGCACTTGAATGTAATTAGCACTAAATAAATGTAATTAGCACTAAATAAATGTAATTAGCACTAAATAAATGTAATTAGCACTAAATAAATGTAATTAGCACTAAATAAATGTAATTAGCACTAAATAAATGTAATTAGCACTAAATAAATGTAATTAGCACTAAATAAATGTAATTAGCACTAAATAATTAACACATGACGCTTACCTACAATGTGAGTTAAATTACATACAAACTCAAATTAATCTTTATTTGCACAGGCTTGTTACAAATCATGTAACCATGGTCCGTTAGTCTGTTTCCCTAGCCTGATAGGTAAAACGGTCAGATCACAACCGTTGTGGCGGACAGGAAAGAAGACACCGTTGAGGGGTAAAAGAAATATATTTACAAAAGATATAAATAAAAATAACAAATTTTTACATATTTGGTAGGCAAAAGTGTCAGAGATATAGCAGGTGTCATAAAAAGATTATTTACTTTTTAAACTTATAAACTATGTCTAAGCGGCAAGGAGGTCTGTTCTCGACAACCGTTTTAATGTGCGCTATTCTAAAACTTGCCAAATTCACCCCTGTCTAGATAAGTGAGCCAAAAGCCTACTGTATCCTAGATACGATTTTGACTGGCCGGATGGCGCATTTTGTAGTGACTCTGTCTCAATACACTAAAGGTCGTGGGTTCGATCCTCACCCTGAACAAACATTCGTGTAATAAACATTTGTGTTTGTTCAATTCATTATAAAAAATAAGCCTTTGCATCTTAACAGATGATTTAAGTACT
Organism: Cnaphalocrocis medinalis; assembly: GCA_014851415.1. NCBI lineage: Eukaryota > Metazoa > Arthropoda > Insecta > Lepidoptera > Crambidae > Cnaphalocrocis > Cnaphalocrocis medinalis. The sequence continues at coordinate 4,459,935 of CM026292.1, forward strand.
TAGCATCTTAGTTCATAACACCCAGGTTATTATAATGTATTTAAGTGTTATACTTGTGATTTTTTTTTTTTAATGTGATAGGTAGCAGACGAGCAGGTGGATCACCTGATGGTAAGCAATTGCCGCCGCTCATGGACACTTGCAACACCAGTGCAGTTACCCTCACTCACTCATGATATCTGTAACACAAGTAATAAACTACTTAGTACGCTGTCAGGTCAATACAAGAGGTATTACGTGAAAAAATATGTGAGCCAAATACATAAGTTACTGTATCTAGGCGAGCGAAAGTCTGAAGTGACACCAATATCGTTTACTCCATAAACCCAAGCAGTTACTCTCCGCAAACCCTGTTCCTCTAACCCAGGTTCCTAAAATATGTACCAAGTAATTCTTTGTCCGCGACCGCCAAACTCTCAAAGAGAAACTTAGGAGTAATTTATTTGCTTCAACCAACTTTGCAGCGATAGTAAACGAAACAAATGATGTGCTTTGCCACGATGAACTATGAACTTTGAGTTCTGTATGGACCATTTTTCATATTTTTTACTGAGACCCTGATGAGCAAAGTAACGATGCCTTTTTTCACGTGTTTACAAGAAACTTCAGTGCCACGCGCTAAGGGTGATTACTGAGGTCGGAATTAGGCACAGTCATTTTGATTTCGTACAGCGAAAGAATGAAGTTCGTATCTCAAAAGCCGATAGCACTTATTATTACCAAACCTAAAAAATGCCATGATTTATAAAATACTAACTGTGCCCGGCGTTGTTACCCGCGGTTTATTAGGGTAAATAAATAGTGTTTAAACTGTATTAATTATTATGTAATAATTATTATTTAATGAATAATTATATTTAATTATTATGTAATATTATTTATATACTGTAATAATTATTATGGATATTTTTAGAAGGAAAATAATCTATTTTCATCGATTTTCCCCACGTAATAAGATAGTTAATAACTAACTCCATAAGTACCCAATTCATAAAAATGTGAATAGATCACCTGATGGTAATTGGTAAGCGATTGCCGCTGCCCATAGACACCCTCTGAGTCACAAGTGCGTTGCCAACCTTTAACGCCCTTTCCCTTCGCTTGATACCTTCACTCACTCGACGAAACACATCGCTTCAGTGAGGCCGTGGTATCACTCCGGTCGAGCACTAAAATGTATACCTTTGTCCACAATCCACAGAATGGAACAATTTGTTTCATTGCTAAAATACGCAAACTAGGCCAGGTACCAGTCGAGTTCAAAAATATGTATACACTTTAGGACCTTGTCACAATACATATTTATAAGAAAATGGAAGTCTTTTTCTTATACATATGTACTGTGACAAGGTCCTAAAGTGTATTCATATTTTTGAACTTGACTGTACCCATCTGATGCAGCGCTAAAATCTTAAACTTGACCTTCGACCTATGAATAAAGGTTAAAGATTAACCTTCATATTTTAGGGCACTCAATAAAATACGAGGTATTATACCCTTGAATAAAAGCGAGGTTTTATTAGCTTCTTGTTTGACTGGCTCATAAAAAATATTTTTTCACCATTGATTTTTTTGCTCATGTTTTCTCACTAAGTCCGGCTTCATCCAGACGCCATGAAACCCTACATGGACATCAGACCGAAACGTTTCATAATATCCAGGTTCTTTTAAAATGTTTCCATCACCGTCGATCTGAAGGTAAAAATAACGCCCGCATTTCAAAAACCAAATTCCATCTGAGAGATCCAGCTCGACCGGAATGATACCACAGAGAAGACCGGCATAATCCGCGCCTACGCTGTGGTGAACTGAAAGCGAGTGCGGGTACCGGAGGCCTAATTGGGGGGAAAGGGAGTTAAAGAGCACTTGTGTTACACTACTGGTGTGACAAACGCCCAGTTGGTCGAGTGGTTTAAGTACCAGGGCCGTGATCTCGGGGTCCCGGGTTCGATTCCCGGGTCGAGCAAAAGTATGTTTCGAATTTTTCGAACATAGCTCGGGTTTGTGATCACCAATCCGCATGAGGCAAGCGTGGTGATTAAGCCTAATCCCACCATAGTAGCGATGACTTCATTTCTATGATGGAGGCCTTTGCCCTGCAGTGGGACAGTATATAGGCTGATACTTTACTTTACTGGTGTTACCTACATGTGTCTATAAGCGGCGAAAATCACTTACCATCAGGTGATCCGTCTGCTCGTCCGCTACCTATCACAAATAAAAAACTTTCCGTTCTTTCATCACTTTATACTTGAATAAAAATGCAAAGGAAAAAACAGAATCTTACAAAAACCAAATACGCCATCTTGTTCTTTTCCAAAATATATCACGCACATTAACACAAACAATAGTATAAATAAATGTTCAGTGGGTCTATTTATAACGGTAAATTGGGGGGAAAAATAAAAGTCTCTGGGTGACTCGTTACAGCCTGTTTGCTGGCGGCGACTTGTCTTCCTTATACATTACCATTTTATTAGGGTTCCGTAATACTGAGGAGAGAAAGTGAGGGGTAAAGTAGAGGAAAAGTTTAGAGCTTGTAGGAACAGAAGACGGATATGAAGAATGTTAAGTAAAGATATAAATAAATAAAGAAATAAATAAATCAATTGAGACAACATCACATACATTGTCCTGGTCCCAAACTAAGGTTTTCCCTTGTGTGTTTCATCAACAAACATTTGTCTTGATGTGGGAATTGAACCCGCGACCCTTGCGTCTCAACCGGCGCACAAACCACTACGCCAAATGGGTAAATGAGAAATGTAAAGTATCAACCTATAAACTGTCCCACAGGGCAAAGACCTCCATCATAGAAATCAAGTCATCGCTACTATGGGATTAGGCCACCACCACGCTTGCCTAATGCGGATTTATGATCACGAACCCGAGCTAGGTTCGAAAAAAATTATATGATGAAAAAACTATGTAGAATGATATGATTGAAGAAAATTGATGATTCGATGATGATTGATAGGGTCGTTTGGAAGGAGAAACTAAGTTCTAAGTGGTTTTCTAAGTTTTCTTGGGTCTAGGTATTCTGGGTTGACGCCCTCAGTTAATTTGTTATCTGGTGCTCATAGTACAGGGGTTGCCCTAGTTTGAGACCAGGTTGATTGGTGTGATTGTCTGGCGCATTTATTTATTTAAAACTAAATCATTACACGTTTCAGAGACTGTTTATCCCCTGAAACGTATAATCATGATTCAGACAAGAGTCGCGAAGGTCAGATTACAGGCGCTTTATTGTAATTACCAGACTCACCAAATCCTAGATCATACATGATCCCAGCGTATCCAAAACGATGACCTTGGGAGAGTCATTCTCATAGAAATATCATAATTTGGCATCAGATTCTTAAAGTTTGATTACTTCTGTACAGACGCAAACCGGAGTGATGCCTCAGCCTCACAGAAAATGACGTGAAGCAATCAGTATTGTAATAAGTGGCGCTAGTGTTAAGGAGGTATCTTCTCAAATAAGTTTATACAGAACCCTCGATACAAGAGACGAACTCGCACTTGACTTTTACAAGCACCACGGTTTGGACACGTTTATTAATAGAAAATTTATACAGAAAAATATACTTTGGATGCATAGGTTGTTTACAAAGGGGACTTTTGAATTTTGCCACCAGAGGGCAACGCTCTCGCTGTTGCTCAAGACCTGCTTTCAAACAAGAGGCTGCAACACCCAGCGTGAAGAGGACATGGGAGAGCTACGCTTCGGCATGAATGGGCCGGCTCGACCAGAGTGATACCACAACCTTTGAATAAAGATTGTTTACGATACGTATATGCTACGATTGCTTTAAAAAGTTAATAATTTGACAGATCAATAAATCGGCTGATTTTGACTTCTTACCATTTGTACAAAATATGCCAACAAAGATTTATTATAATAAAATCGAACGTACTACTTAAGACAGCCTTTGGCCGGTTTCTAAACGTTTCAAAGGAAGTGTACTTGAATCGCACGAACATACTTCAAGTAGGTACTTAACCCGAACCGGGATCGGACCAGGAGTATTGATTTCTGAAATCATCCAGCTATATAGACCGGATTTGAACTGAATTCGACGAACCGGAATTCAAAGTAGAATGGTGAAGTGAATTATGTATGTATTGTTCATATAATTATAATGTGGACGCCCGCAGCTCAGATCGCATGGAGTTTGGTTTTAAAATAAATAAGAAAATTAACAAATTGAGACAACTCGTCTACTACCTATCACATAAAAAAAAAACATAAAATACATTGTTCTGGTCCCAAATTAAGGTTTTTCCTTGTGCTATATCCAGACCCAACTACAAACCAGAAACAATGCAGAAACCACAAACAACCAGACCCTATCGTATCGTACTCAGTACAAAGTACCTCTATCGATGTATCGTATAATACGATTTTTTCAAAAATGTATTGGATACGTTAGTTGTTTATGCTGTGGACGTGCGTTTACGTTACGATAACTTCTTACCCTTTCTGACGTTTGTTATGTCAATTTTAGTTACGTACGATTGAGGGAGCTTACGATACGTATACGGTACGATTTCTTTGAAAAAATCGTGTTAAGTGGTTATTGTGACTCGACGACAACGTCTCTTATTGAAGCGAGGTCACAGCAAAATGTTATAAAAATCTTTCCGTGAGCTCTTAGCCTAACACAGATTGCGCCCTCATAATAGCCCTGTATCCCCATCATGATTAATGAATTAATTGGAAATACAAACAGAAAAAGAAAAGTAATTGTATTAGTGTAAACAAAACCGTCCCTAAGATAATGAAACAAAAAACTTTGTCGTCGCAAAAACACGTTAAATCTTCATTTTAATTTTTCAACTTCCGAACACTTTTGGGAACTCTTCCTTTTTGATGCAAATTACTTGTTTCAACTTTTTGGCGTTTTCATTAAGAAATATGAATTAGTGTCTGTGGTTTTGTAGATTTTGTTTTTTGACGGATAGCTGAACAGAGAACCTCTTTCTTCAGATAGCAGTAGCGCTACCATGAGTTGACATCTAAAACTGACATTACGTAAACTATTGCTCTGTCTCTTTCAAATGCATCACAATGAAAGAGACAAAGCGATAGTTTTCGATAGGGAGGATAGTATTTCAAACTCATGGTAAGGCTTCTGATAACAGGATTGGGAACTTATTGGACTTTCTGAATCAGCGGTAGCTTACATAATATTTGACATTCATAAAATGTTCTACAAGGACTTAAATTGAATAAAGAATATCTATTTCTATATTCTTCGGAAATCACACTTATTACCCACCCAGTTGCGACCAAAAATGGCGCTTTGTTGCCCGTGATACGCTTTAGTTAGACCGTGATTCAGGATTTGGAAAGTCTGGTACTTAACTACAATGAAGGTACCGTCTAATCTTCGCAACCTAACAGGGGAAACCAGACCTACTGAATAATGGCTGCATATTTCATAAATTAGGTATCCGGTATCCAAGCAATAACAGCACTTGTGCTGTTATTGCTTGGCAGTTTTATTATTTAAAAAAATCAGAAGTATGTACATTATTGTACATGTTTGGACTCGAACCTAGGACCTGCTGGTAAGCAGACATTCGTTCTTTTTCATTGAGCTACCATCGGTTTTAACAATCAAAAATCAATATTATTTTAACAAAAACACCTATCGCAGAAATGATACTGTTGGCGACCAGCAATGTACCTCTTTATCTTCTTACTTACCTACTATACTATATACACATACTATATTTTGTCTTCTTTTTTAAACAGGTACTCTACTATATGTTGTCTTATTATACTTTATGGTTTTACTTAGTAAGTTTTACATCTTTAGACGAAATTAAAAACAATTGCCATTGAACAGTCGTTCATTCCAAACTTGTTCCAAACAAAGACAATAGTTGTTTTATTTACATTTTCATCCAGAGAGGCACTGGCCTCTAAGGACCAAATTTCCTTGTCTACCGCGGTTAATAGTGGTCTAAACGGTATGTTATTTATTAAACTCCCTTTAACTTACCCGTTCCCAAAAGTCTCCCGAACAACAGCCGCGGATAATGTTGGGATTCCCACCCATGTCACGTATTTCCTGGAACTAAAAACAAAACTCCTATTTATTTATTAAAACCATCTCTTTTACCTCGTAGTTCAATTCACGCCGCATTTTATATAGAAGGGCCTACGCTGTGTGAATAATTTACCGATGTCAGACAGAACCGAATGTTCGATCATTGGACGATGTACGCAACTGTCTGTTGGAAATGAATGATCCAGAGTGTTTCCCGAGAATTTCATGCAATTTTCTTTTTGGAAAAATGGTTCGTGCAAAAAGACGGCTGTGTGTAGAGCTATCGATAGTTTGGTTATCGATATAAGTGAAAATTGTTAAAATGGAAAAGGGCCGGAACTTTCCTCGCATGGACGCAAGATTTTTTCTATCGAGACTAGACGGTCTCGAACTTCTGACGTCTCTTACATTTTAATATCATTAAGTAACTAAGTTTTGGTAGTACCAACTTTAGCCACTATTAAACTACTTAGGTTTAGAAAGCGTAGGCTTTTTTATGTGAAAGGTAATAGAAACAGACGAGCGGACCTATTGATATAAGGGGTACCTGATGATATAGGGGGCAGACGAACAAATGAATCACCTGATGGAAAGCGATTAACACTGCCCATGGAGGCAACACAAGCGCTGTCGACCTTTTAAAAAGTAGTACTTAAGTAAGTAGGTATGTAAAAGTAGTAAGTACTTGGATCCGAGCAGCTCTGGACCGGGAACTTTGGCGGAAAAGAAAGGAGGTTATACTCAACAGTGGGTACTGCCGGGCTGATGATTATGATGAAGTAGGTATGCTCACTTTTTAAAGGTTTTCAGGTCGTATCGGCGTGCTCGTATAATACTCGTCTGCCATCTACTGATTCTTCAAATAGGTATCATGTACATAATATGCTTATCGACATTCCACTATATTTGTTGACGGTACAACACTAGAAACATCAAGTTTATTTTGCGCGTGCCTGCTAGCTTTTTTAGTTTGCTCCATCGTTTGATTTCATAAAGCATTTTTCGTTTAACAAAATTTGATTAAAACTTGTAAATATCTGTAAACGTTTCTATTTTTTTTTAATTGCCTTTCGTAGTATTTTTGTGGTATTTAGCGCAAAAGTCCTCAACGTAGTGTAGTGTTAATGGCCAAGATGGAAGATAAAGATTTTATTATTAGGATTTTCCCCTTTATCTATGTTATTTTACTAACAGATTGTTTTATTCAAGTACTGTTTATTTTTTGAGCTTTGAGCTACAAAACCAAAAAGTTCTTTATTGACCAAAAACAAAGGAATCCTTGCAACTTTAAAACAATAGACCTAATTCACCTTTTTCCATTTAAAAGACTCAAAGACAAGAAAAAAAATTCACTTACCAAAGAGAAACTTATTCGGCCATTGCGAAGTTTCACGAAACCTTTTTACCTAAAGTTACGAACAAACACTTCCTCAGGAAGAAAGATCCAAGGGAAAGGTCCGGCTTGTCTATAAAGAGCTAGTTGCTGGTTTTGCTTATCGGTACGCGTGTGGAAGTACAAAACTTTGGGACCCCTACTATTGTTTCACTATAAAAAACATAACTTTATATCTATACTATTTAGAGGTAAATTTTACAGACATTGACAAACCTTATTTATATACTAACTAGTGGTCCGCCCTCACTTCGCTTCGGGACCGTTATTCAGAAATGAACAAATATATGGCGCTGTGTCCCAATTACATCGCGCAATCGTTTCGTGTGTTCGGTTGGTAGCGCGCGCCTCTACCACAGACCTCGGACAGGTCGACAATCTTATTCATAGGCTAGGATTCCAAGTGCGCTGCCACCTTTATCCCCTTTCCCCCTCGATGGGCCTCCGGTACCCTCACTCACTCGGCGAAACACAGCACAGGAGCTGCTTCACGCCGGTTTTCTGTGAGGCAGTGGTATCACTCCGGTCGAGCCGGCCCTTTCATGCCGAAGCATGGCTCTCCCACAATTCCATCCGGCCAGTCAAACACAAACTATCGTTTCTTCATTGACATGTCAGAGTTGTTTGACATACGCGCTAGACTTCTCTAGTTACGCGCTAGAGTACTCTTTATCATCTCAAGAATTGACCTGACTCCGTATTAAGTAGCTTAAGCACTTGTGTTACAGATACCAGACAACAGATAAAACACAAATATAATACATTTATACATAATACAGGGTGTAAAGTTGGTTAAGCCGACCAAAAATGCCAAATAGCGCTCTTTAGCGAATAGAGACTTCATAGACAGAGACAAATGCTGTTTATAATATGATCAAAGAAGAGATACGAGTATCTATGAGGCATTCTTCACAGTTTATTATTAACAGTAAATGCACGTAGATTTTCGAAGTTGGCATTTTAAATATTCGTAAGTTAAGTTACTTACCGTGGAAAACATTCCATCGCCAACTTAAAAGTTTGTCTGCTCCAGTTTCTGCCGTCCTGTAAAGAAGTGAAACTCGGCACAATGTTTCCTCCGTTCTACAATATGAAATCCTATAAGTGAAGGAGAATGTAATTAAATATTAGCAATTAATTTATCATGACAACTGTCAAGGAATAAGGTCTGGGTCAACAATATGCTTTAATTTGGAAAGGTTCATATCATGGTTCATTTTCCTTACACAATTTTACCATTAACAAGATATTGTATCACATATTGATATCACCAGCATTATTTCCACAATACCACTAGCAGTCTCAAGGTTATGCTATTAAGTAGATACTTGGCCAGTAAAGTGAGAGCTATACTGGCTAGCATGGGGCCTGGAAGGCATTCGCCGCCTTCTGCGAGCAGGTGATGGTCGCGAAAGAGGCGGCGGAGCGCGAGCGAGAGGCAGACCCTCTTGCTCCCGCGCTCCTCAGGGTAGAGGGAGACGACGCCAATATGTCTCCTCCCTCTCCGAGGAGGGGGTCCGCTGGTGCGCGGGGCTGTAACCCCACCACCGCCATTGCACGGATCACCTCCTACGGCTGGAGGAGACGGCTCGATACTCTCTCGGTTGTCCCCTCTTCCTCTCCCGGACTCGGGGGAGGAAGCGTCTAGGCCCGCCGTGTAAGGCGGGCGGCCGTCGGGGGGAGGATCGTGGAGTAAGGTTCCTTACCACGATCCTCTCCCACTTAAGGACGATGAGGGAGAGTCCCAGGAACTTTAGTCGTTATACCCCCGCCTTCTGCGGGGGGGAGTCCGACATAACCCATCCGTTTACAGACGGATGGGTATGCGTAATGCATTTCTCCTGGGTCACCAAGAAAAAAAAAAAGTAGATACTGAACATATCTGTATTTTTGGTGCAGTAGAAACTCTTTCATACCTCGTGTTATGTGAAAATCCAACCAATAGTTCAGCCGTTCTGAATAGCAGCTTTATCGCTCACTCCATGCCGGTTTACTTGGCATCGGCCCGTCCGCTTTTTTGTTTTATCTTGATGTTTTCGCAAAAGTTCGATGGCTACTTAGTGAAACATTTTGTTCCTTGTCAGCGCTATGAGTTATGGTGAGCCGTATTTATTGTTTATGGGGAGAAATAGGTCAAGGAAATTAATGATTGGCGTTAAGACGCCGTCTATTACAGCGTTTTTATTATACCAGTGGAGTGGGTCACCTGTTGGTAAGTAATCACCGCCGCCCATGAACATTTTAATGTACCTAATATTTAGGTGGCAAAACGAACAGACGGATCTACTATGAGCTCAGAGGCTTTTAAAGTATTTTTATAGTTAAAATGGAGAAATTATTATAGACTCGAAAGTGTGGCTATCTAATTAGTAATTTGTATGATGTAAATTAAAAAAATCTAAAAAAAAACATCTTTCTCGACCCGCAGCGACATCTACCCATCGAACCCGATACAGTGACCTCTACCCATCGAAATCGGAAATCAAAACCCGGATACCGAGATCACGGCCTACTAGACCAATTCCTTACTTACCATCAGATGAGCTGCTTGCTTGTTTGTCGTCTTTAGCATAAAAAACATCGAAATCGTTCTATTCTATTCGATGTTAAAATAACCACATCGTTATGTGGTTATTAGTATTATTATGCCTGTAAATGACAGCTGTTACGCTTACTAAAACAAGTGCCATTGTTGTTAAGTTACGTCATAGGCGTGTAAGCGACGCCATATTGCTGTTCAGTGCGGTGGCTGTAGATGCAAGCCAGCGGTGTTTTAAAGTTGAGTTTGATTTCCATACACGATTTGCAACCAGACTGGTATTTTATTTAGGATTTACTAGTGGCCGCCCTCACTTCGCTTTGGGAACGTAATTCAGAAATTAACCAATAGATGGCGCTGTGCTCAATTACATCGCGCAAGCGTTTCGTGTTTTCGGTTTACCTATAAGCCTTATCGTTGTCTATAATAAGTTATCTCTTTATAAATGGTATAGATTTAAACCTTAGTTGAAATTGTTGTTTTACCTTACTTATACAATTTGTTAGCCGTACACAATTTATTTTGCTGAAAATCGTCATCTGAAAATCATCAGCCTCCACGGGACAGGCTTTCCCTAGTGTTCATGTATCCTGTGTAAATGTTATTTCTGGTAATTAATGTATTTCCATTTTGATTTTTCATTTTAAATTCCATACTACACGTACGCTTAAGCCACTTATGAGTACTTTACAACCAGACCAGTATTTCATTTATTTCACCCTTCTCTCTAGTGTTTTAAAGAGCATTTTGAATTTATAAATGAATTCACAACAAAAAGCGCCCACTTATTTATAATCTCTCGTTGGAAAATAATTGCAATTCCAACAAATCGAACGGAATTATTTATTTTTTCAACAACTCGCGGTGGTAATATGCACATGCGGTTGAAAACCTCATAAAAATGTTCGAGAGGTATTTGTAGAGTGACCAGGGAGAGATAACAAAGTCTCTCTCTCTCTCGCTCGTTGTATCTTTTTATCTAGTTCGATAACGCAAGCGATGGTAGTAGGGAAAGGAACACGCCTTCCATACGAGAGATCGTGTGACCGAGCATACACATGTGGATTACCTGTAAAGAGCAGCGAAGGTCAGACTGAAGTCATCATCATTATTATTTCAGCCAACAGACGTCCACTTTTTTTTATATGATAGGTAGCAGACGAGCAGGCGGATCACCTGATGGTAAGCAATTGCCGCCGCTCATGGACACTTGCAACACCAGTGGAGTTACAAGTGCGCTGCCAAACTTTTATCCCCTTCCCTCCGGTGGGCCTCCGGTACCCTCATTCACTTAGCGAAACACAGCACAGGGGCTGCTTCACGCCGGTTTTCTGTGAGGCAGTGGTATCACTCCGGTCGAGCCGGCCCATTCATGCCGAAGCGTGGCTCTCCCACGGTTAACTGCTGGACATAGGCCTCGCCCAATGTTCTCTACACAGATCGGTACTGTGCCACCCGCATCCAAGGGACTCCCGCGACATTCAAGTAGGGTTTTTATTTACAGAAGACACAGAAAATTATTTGTGTCGATAAAATCAAGATAGCCGATAAAATACAAAAGGAATGGTCACCCCAGATATTAATAGGAATACCGGACTACCGTCATTCAAGGAGACGCCATTTGCAATACCCATTTAATTGGCTCCGTTTATTTTTATCATTTATGCTTTGCAAAGGTTTGAAAATGATTTTCAATTCATAACGCTGCGTGCGGTAATGAAAATTGTTTTCATTCAGATACCTATCCATATTCATACTATTTATAAAGTCTGCGGAAAATGATAAGGCTTATAGGGAACCCGAAAACACAAATCAGTAGCGCGATGTAATTGACACCCAGCGTCATCTATTGGCGAACATTGGAATTTTTAGTAAATTTAGTCCCAAAACGACCAAACGATTAAGAACGACGACGAGGGCGGGCCACTAGTAAAAAAAAGTATCAGCCTATAATATGTAATATTGTCCCACTGCAGGGCTTTAAATATAATTAAATAAAATTAAAATTTCATAATACATAACATAAATAATAGTGTATGATAGTGAATTGATTATCATTTCCACAAATTCTTGTAATTTTTATCCCCTCTCCCTAGTCTCATCATCTTACCCCTTTACCCCCAAATGGGCCTCCGGTACCCTCACTTAAAGAAACACACTTTAATTGTGGGAGAGCCATGCTTCGGCATGAATGGGCCGGCTCGACCGGAGTGATACCACTGCCTCACAGAAAACCGGCGTGAAGCAGCTCCTGTGCTGTGTTTCGCCGAGTGAGTGAGGGTACCGGAGGCCCATCGGGGGGAAGGGGATAAAAGGTTAGTAGCGCACTTGTTGCATGTGTTCATGGGCGGCGGCAATTGCTTACCATCAGGTGATCCGCCTGCTCGTCTGCTACCTATCACATACAAAAAAAAACACACTGCAGGCGCTGGTTTACGCCGGTCTTCATTTACACTCACAACTTAAACTCTGACTTTCATTATTGTTTATTAACTCCACTGAGCTCACAGAGAGTAAATAATCCATAATAGCAAGCAAAAGGCCAACACGGTGCTTCATTAAGGGCGGTGGCAAACAAACCTTTTGGACATGCAAATAACTCGGCAATTGAAAAAGAAACTTTGCCTAAGGCTGCAGGCACGGAGAGGAGCCACATGGATGCAAATACAACTGGATACGCCCAACTAAAGTAAGAATATTACAAAAATCTATAACTACACTATTGACCCTACAAACGTTACTCACCACTAGTGTAAGACACACAGATACAATATAATAATAAATATATATAAAAACGGAAAAAAAATTACAATATGCTTACAAAGTTTGGACCGTGGTGTACGTTACAAAGTAAACAATAATACACCGCCCATGAAACAATACAACAGAAAAACCAAACAAAGCCAATGTAATAAAAAAAACTATACAAACATATTTAATAACTAGACGAGAAAAAAAAACCTACAATATACAACTATAATAAACACCTACCACACAATTACATAAATGTACATACACTAACAAAGAGCTAAATTACGCTACTTACCATCAACTGATACGTCTGTTCGTTCTGCCACCACAAAAAACACAATTACAACACAATATTTAGGTAATATCTTAACACTGCACTGCTGGGAAATGGGGAGGAACACTGTGTGTCTATAAAATATGGGATTTTTATTTCTGTAGATAGTTTCCGTGATTAGACGATATTCCGTATTTACTTAATCCAATGTATTTTTTGTGTCTTTTGTTCTTTTGTATTTTCTTGTGTTTGTGTTATTTGTCTGTATCATAATAATATGTGTTGTGGTATAAATGTAGGTATTTTCTTTCTTAATAAATAAATTTTGAATTAGCGGTAGGAGTTTCTGTCCTTGTTAGGTTAGGTGTAGGCGTTTCAACACACTTTCTTTCTTTCAATTAATAAAAGTGAAATATTCCAAGCCACATCTCGGCATCTATGTCTCAGTAGAATCATGGCTTTATTTTTCCCCGCTGATAACGGATCGCATCGCGTCTGATCGGATGCCTTTATTTTTACAACCGTTCTGCGGAAAGGAATTTTTGTTTTTTTTACGTATGCAATGAAAACTCACTTCGTTTGCTTATGTGATTTTAAATTAGTCTTTTTTTTCCTCCAGGGGAAACCGTCATGGCCTTCGCCTTTTCACATGTGGGGGACAAGATGGTGTGTGGGACAGTGGGAGTCTAACCAAACCCTTGGGGTGTCCATCTTAGCGCAGTCGCGGTCGGATGCCCCACAGCCCATGGGGAGTACCGTCAATCGCGCTCGCCGCTTTTCACTAATTATTTGATGTAATGCAGCCCTCCTGATTGCATTTTAAATTAGCCTGTTCTAACTTGTAACTGTAATTTTATTTTGAGCAATAAATTGATTTTTATTTATTTATTATTTATTTAAACTTGTTACGTTTGAAGGGTTTTTTTGGAAGCATATATTCAGGTCATCCGTCTGCTCGTCTGTCACCTATCACATAAAAGATAGAATTGCACGAGACAACCTTCCTTAATAAAAGTGACATTAAAACATTTATTTTCATACGAAAGTTTCATAATCAACATATCGCACGTATCCTTTGAAAAACTGTTCATAACATTAAACTATACACCACTTTAGACCATGACCACTTCTATATACTTCTATGTACGAGTATGACGTTTAAAGAAATGAAACAAAAAATATTTTGTACGTGTAATTTCAGCTGAAACTATTTATTGGTGGTTTTGTGCTTTTTAGAGCGTATTTTTAGCTGTCGGGATTTAGTTTTCAAACTTTATCATTTGAAATGAAATAAATACATTTATTTGCACAATTTTAGGTGGTTTGATCATTATTGTACTGACAATTTACTTCCTGCTCTACCATTTTATTTTTTCATTTTTAATCTCCTGTTTTTGCAATTGTTCAAAGGCAGCGGCGCATATTTTTTTCTATAAAACAGAAAAGCTATTGACGACTCCTCATCCTAGTGATGTGAATGTCATAAAATATTCGATTAATTTCACAATGTTACTTAATACACTCGAAAGTCCTCCAAGTAGTTTATAAATGTTCTCGAGTGATTGAACTTCGATTAGGAACACGTCAACCTAGGTGTGTTGCCTGGGACGTGATATATTAAAGCTACACTGAATTCTAATGTCCTCTTCTGACCAAAGTGAGAGAAAAGAGATACTCTTTTATTCTATAAACAATACCTACCAACTATACTACCAACTATAAAACCTTAAAAATCACAGAAGATACATGCCTTTCCGGTAGTAATTTTAAGTATTTGGGCCTGTTATTTATTTAAATTAAGTACACCAACAGCAATAAATAAATAAATGAGCCAGACAATCACACCATTCAACCTGGTCTCAAACTAGGGCAACCCCTATACTATGGGTACCAGGTGACGATAATTAGCTGGGGGTGTCAACCCAGAACACCCAGACCCAAGAAAACTTAGAAAATGTAGTTTCTTGAATTGACTTAGCCGGGTTTTGAACCCGGGACCTTTCGGGCTTAGGGCGAACACCTGAACTAGCAATGCACATAAAACAATCAAAATTAACTATGTACATTGAAAACAAAGTAATTAAATAAGTTAATTAGCTGAAGAGGTTGAAAATACCCAGAGCCGCACACAGCCCATAATATCTCAGCATCGTTCCGAACGCCAAATAAAGCAGAGCAGTCAATTTGACAGGGTATACAAAGTTTTGGACTGTTTTTCAAGGTTTTCGCGCCTAGGAGTCCGGTACTTCTGTTTCATACTACTTGTGTGTCTGTGATGCTGTGGGCGTGTTGATCCCCGTTTCTCCTAGCCGTTCGCAACGTAATCGTGGAGTTTTTTTAATCACTCGATTGATTTCGATAAATTAGAAGCGCTTCCCATCACTATCACCCCGATGATCCGGATTAAGGTTAGCCGGAATCGTTCCAATTTGTTGCAGACTTTCCTATCTTTATAGGGAACTGCCATTTTTGTTTACGCATTTCCTTTGTACGTTTTTAAATAGAAATAAGACTGTTTTAGAATCTTGAGATTGATTAATAAAACATAGGTTTTTGCCGCCACTTTAGTGGACAGTTATGGTTATTGCATTAAATACTTACTCAACATTAATTTAAGATTAATTGATCAGATCCTACCTGCAGAAGCAGCGAGGTTTTAAGTTACTTATTATAGAAAGGTTTTTACTTCAAGTGCTATCAATTGAAGAGCAAAAATTGTCACGACCATTGTAAAAAACGCTCAAAATAATATGTATATTTATTTAAGATAAATAAATAAATAAGCCAGACAATCACACCAATTAACCTGGTCTCAAACTAGGGCAACCCTATACTATGGGTACCAGGTGACGATATTAGTTTAACTGGGGGTGAAAAGCCAGAACACCCAGACCAAAGGAAATTTAGAAAATGTAGTTTCCTAATTACTATGGATTAAAGTCGATTATAAAATGTAGTGATGGCATTTTAGAATTCAAAATATCTATTAGATATCCTACTACTAATGACAGCGTTGTTGAAATCACTATTTCAAACGCCTTCAGAATGGGATTATTCATCTCAAGATTTATACAATTGATGTTGAGGATCGACTGCTGGACCAGTCTCCTTTTATATTTTTTTATGTTTTTTTATGTTTTTTACCATTTTGATAGATTATTTCTTTTTTCTTTCTACTTATCAATCAGTCCCTGCAATATCTATCTATCTTCTATACTATTTATAAAGTGATAACTTCTATAGACAACGACAAGGCTTATAGTTAAACCGAAAACACGAAACGCTTGCGCGATGTAATTGGACACAGCGCCATCTATTGGCTCATTTCTGAATTACGGTCCCGAAGCGAAGTGAGGGCGGGCCACTATCGTCTTATAAAAATACAATTAGTTATAGTCCGAGGCAAGAAAGTTTAGTTATGACCTTGAGTGCGCAGAAACCAATTTTGATAGAAAGTCTTCTTTTTTACAAGTGCGCAAAATAACGGTCATCGCTATACTTTCGTGCCTCCAGCTATATCTGCTAATATCAGTTTTATTTATTAGCATGACCCAGCGATACAGTCCAACGCCAACAACTGAAGTCGTCAAACCAACACACCGCAATTTTTAAACAATACTTTATTTCAATTAGACCTTTCTTCCACCATTGGTTGAAAAGCAAAAACAATCCAATCTGTGGGGCTCCTCGCGTTTACGATCTCCGGTTTACGCGCCGTAAAACTCCGTAATAAGCTCGCTAGTTAGCCCACCTTGTCCGGAACTTGATACCTCCAATCCAACTTGACGGATAGCCGTAAAACTTCTCTTATCCTAATTCCCGTAGATATGAATATCTCCGTTGTTATGGCCAGATTGCTGCTATTGAAGGTAATTGTCTAAATAAGATGTATATTCTTATTGCCAGCCAACAGAATAAAATATCTTTTCTGTAAAAAAATTCAATCCGATTAGTTTTTTCCTCGCTAGTAGTTCTTTAATAATGATGTTTCAATTTTTCTAAAATAAAAATATAGGCGACCTAAATAGGTCGCCTGGTAATAGCAAAATGGCTGCATGCTCTTATGATGTCTCTTTATGATTAACTAGTGGCCCGCTCTCACTTCGCTTCGCCCCGTAATTCAGAAATAAACCAATAGATGGCGCTGTGTCCGATTATATCGCGCAAGCGTTTCGTGTTTTCGGTTTACCTATAGGTATCTCTTTATAAATAGTATAGAATAGAAGATAAAACAAAGTAGGGCTGTCACTGTGAGGAAGAAATATGTTGTAGAAACAGTTATCTACACGTTTGGGGTATTTTTGGAGCAATTTTTGAACAGAATGATACCATAGCCTTAGAGAAAACTGTTGTAAAGCAGTGCCTGTGCCGTGATTCACCAAGAGAGTGAGGGTACCGGTGCCGGTCCAATCTGAGGGGAAAGGAGTTTTAAATATTTGCAGTGACTCCATTGGTATTGCGGGTGTCCATGAGCAAGGGTAGTCCTCCTCTCATAACCCTGAAATTTGTTGGAGCATACCTACTTACTTAATCTTTTTGACGTTAAGTTTAAGCAAAGTAGCTTCGTAATCCTCAGTAAGAGATTCTAGAACTGACAAACAGCCTCGCCAAATATCTGGTACCTACTATTGTGTGCTACTTCACGTTGCAATCTAGTATGGAATCAGGTTCCATTGTACGGTTTTGTGTTTCGGGAACATAAGGTTTTTCTTCTGATTTGGAATCTGAATTTATCACACGGATTCTGTGTAAAAAAACAAAGATTTCGTGGAAAAAAAAAAAAGTGATTGTGATTCAGTGGAAAAGAACGCACGACTTCTTTTTCCTTTTTTTTATGTGATAGGTAGCAGACGAGCAGGCGGATCACCTGATGGAAAGCAATTGCCGCCGCCCATGGACCACTTGCAACACCAGTGGGTTACAAGTGCGCTGCCAATCCTTTTACTCCCCCTTCCCCCCAGGGTGGGCCTCTGGTACCCTCACTCACTCGGCGAAACACAGCACAGATTCTTAACCGAAGTCGTAGGTTGCAGGGCATGCAGCTCTCGATTTTTCAAATCTATATACCTACATACATTTTCCTTTTTCCAGAATCAATATTTTCATGAGAAATCAACAGAAATAGCCAAGACAAAGAATGCTTTGTCTTCTATCTTCTATACTATTCATAAAGAGATAACTTCTATAGACAACGACAAGGCTTATAGGTAAACCGAAAACACGAAACGCTTGCGCGATGTAATTGAGCACAGCGCCATCTATTGGTTCGTTTCTGAATTATGGTCCCGAAGCGAAGTGAGGGCGGGCCACTAGTAGTAGATAAAGTATCTATATTATTTCCGTGCCGTTCAAGGAGATGGGCACCCACCCCAGCGTTGGAGGTTTATTTCCCCACTAAAGAGGTAAAGCGTGAAAACTTCGAAACTTGGCTTCTACTTTGAGCGGACGACGTCCTGCCATCTTGTTTTATTGTGGACTACTTTAGTGGTTTAAGCCGTCAAAGTGATGTACTGTACTTTACTGTGTAGTGGTGTACTGTTGCGTTTTGTTTTTTTTTTATGTGATAGGTAGCAGACGAGCAGGCGGATCACCTGATGGTAAGCAATTGCCGCCGCCCATGGACACTTGCAACACCAGTGGAGTTACAAGTGCGCTGCCAACCTTTTATCCCCTTCCCCCCGGGGGGCCTCCGGTACCCTCACTCACTCGGCGAAACCCAGCACAGATTCTTAACCGAAGTCGTAGGTTGCAGGGCATGCAGCTCTCGATTTTTCAAATCTATATACCTACATACATTTTCCTTTTTCCAGAATCAATATTTTCATGAGAAATCAACAGAAATAGCCAAGACAAAGAATGTTTTGTCTTCTATCTAAACTATTCATAATCATAAAGAGATAACTTCTATAGACAACGACAAGGCTTATAGGTAAACCGAAAACACGAAACGCTTGCGCGATGTAATTAAGCACAGTGCCATCTATTGGTTCGTTTCTGAATTATGGTCCCGAAGCGAAGTGAGAGCGGGCCACTAGTAGTAGATAAAGTATCTATATTATTTCCGTGCCGTTCAAGGAGATGGACAGCCACCCCAGCGTTGGAGGTTTATTTCCCCACTAAAGAGGTAAAGCGTGAAAACTTCGAAACTTGGCTTCTACTTTGAGTGGACGACGTCCTGCCATCTTGTTTTATTGTGGACTACTTCAGTGGTTTAAGCCGTCAAAGTGATGTACTGTACTTTACTGTGTAGTGGTGTACTGTTGCTTTTTGTTAAAGTTACGAACATTTTTTTTTATTTTTTTTTTATGATATATCTGGCAGACAATCTGTCCACTTCCTTCAGATGATCCATCTGCTCTTCTGCCACAAAACATAAAAAAAAAAAAACAAACGTCAGAAAGAATAGTATTGCAACTTGAGCGCCCGTCTACAGTAGCGCTACCATGAGTTGACATCGAAAATTGACAAAACGTAAACTTTTGCTCTGTCTCTTTCAAATGCATCACAATGAAAGAGACAAAGCGATAGTTTTCGATAGCGAGGATAGTATTTCAAACTCATGTAGGGCTACAGATTGTACAACTAACGTATCCAATACATTGTTGAAGGAAATAACAAGTACGATACGATACGTCATCAAATGTGATTTATAGTTACTGAGTACTAATAGCGTGGGCCCGATACGATTTCTTGAAAGTTTGCGCCTGTTTCAGACTAAGGTTTTCCCTACTATGAAAACTAGGGACAACAAATCCGCATATCCTAATACACATCATCTTCTCAAATGACAGAATAACATAAGGATTTTCATAACATAAATAACAAAAATCTCTTACCTTCATAACAGCCGTTTACTCGAACACATCATTTCTCCCCCGTTTATAAATAACCGGGATATAAACTCATGTGTATTTTCATTGTTGATTAAATCCATTTTGTGGTAGCTCCCCTTTGCAAGAACATGAAATAAATAGTAGGCGCAAGGTGCTTTAAATACAAAATCCGTAGAAAGATAACAGAAGTGTACATTTATCAACGCAGTGCGCAGCCACAGCGTAACGGGGAACAGTAGGGAAAATCTGTGGTTAAGGCTAAAACTGCTCTCGGCGTTTTTCATATAAAAGTTAAGTACTTATTATACCTACTGTCCCACTAGGGCAAAGGCCTCCATCATAGAAATCAAGCCTTTGCTGATACGAGTATGATAGGATTCCATATAATTTGGACAATGGAGAGGGCTATGCTCGGAATCTCCTTGCGTGATCGTGTCAGAAATGATGAGATCCGCAGGAGATCTAAGGTCACGGACTTAGCCCAAAGAATTGCGTGGCTGAAGTGGCAATGGGCAGGGCACATTGCGAGGAGAACAGACGGCCGTTGGGGTGTAAAGGTCCTTGAGGCCCACTGCCGTGGCAGGCCTCCCACCAGGTGGACCGACGATCTGGTGAAGGTCGCGGGAGTCCCTTGGATGCGGATGGCACAGGACCGATCTGTGTGGAGAAATTCGGGGGAAGCCTATGTCCAGCATTGGCCGTCTATTGGCTGAAATGATGATGATTGCATATTGAATTACATGTTGCATTGCACCAACCTGTACCCAGCTTTACTGGTACAGGGATGTAGTACACTGTGACCCTTCTAATAAATAATTTACACAATAATCCCTTTCGACTGACTGTGAGCTGCTTACGTGGCGACGTTGAGGCATGGCCCCAGCGAAATTGAAATAGAAATATGGACCCTCTCATCCGTTTCGGCGGGGAGCAATTAAACTATTTCGAGATGTGGCGTTTTGGCGGAGCGTGAGAACAGATTTGAATTATTAATAAAAGCTATCTTGATACGGATCTTGGTACGTCTACTTGGATTCTTGGAATCTAGCACCTTGTGTCCTAACCTAACTGGGGTTTGTGATCAACAATCCGCATTAGGCCAGCGTAATCCCATCATAGTAGCGATGACTTGAATACTATGATGAAACCTTTGCCCTGCAGTAGGCCCAATCTCTCTTCGGTCATATCACACTGAAGAGGGTAAGGGAATAGAGAGTGCACCTGTATTTGGGGACACACTTGAGCACTTTAATATATTCTGCGTACGTGGCTGATCTTTAAGATTGGCCGCCGTAGCCGAATATCGGTTGGGGGATTTATTTATTAAATAGGCTGATACTTTTTTTTTACTTAGGGCCGTAAGGATTTAAGTGATAAAAATAATAGTATATAATATAACTAGTGGCCCGCCCTCAATCCGCTTCGGGACCGTAATTCAGAAATAAACCAATAGATGACGCTGTGTCCAATTACATCGCACAAGCGTTTCGTGTTTTCGGTTTACCTATAAGCCTTGTCGTTGTCTATTGCAGTTATCTCTTTGTAAATAGTATAGATGATTAAATAATGAGTGTTTGTGCACATAATCCTTATATTATGTAAAGATCATTCGATGAAGTTGACCCAATCCAAGTGATTAGGGGGCTTAAAGATTGGCAGCGTATTTCCGACTCCAGTGGTGTTGCGAGTGTCCATGGGCGGCAGCAATCGCTTACCCCCAGGTGATCCGTTTACTCATATGCCACCTCTCACATAAAAGAAGTGATCGCTAGTTTTTAACACTTTGACTGGTAGGTACTAGGTTCTGAAAAAAGCGTCCGGAATCCGGCATTAACACGAGAAAAGTCATCCGAATACAAATCCCAGCCATCTTAATGTTTCTTTTATTTTTTATTATATTGTAAGGCGTTTAGGGGATCCGGAGATATCCAGATCATTCCATAAAGAGGGATTTACTGGTGTTACGCGTCAATAATTGCCGTTCCGGAACCGAGGATTCCGGTAGGGTGACCACTAACCTCTACTACTAATGCTCATTTCAGCGTGTAATTCCCTAACAAGGCTGTCTCTTAAAATAATCCCGTACAAGGCTGTCTCTTAAAATAGGTTGAGGACTCCAGTGAAATGGCTGTCACTAGTATGCTCGGTAGCTTGCATAATATTTAACATTCATAAATGTTCCATAAGGACTTAAATTGAATAAAGAATATTTTTATTTCTATTTCGGTTTTATTTATTTACATAGTTGCAAAATATAAACAGTCGCCAACTGTGCATTTGTGACGTAGTGTAAGGAAATATAGACCTTATCTATACTATTTTTAAAAAGGTTAATCTACACCAGGGCTTATAGGTAAACCGAAAACACGAAACACTTGCGCGATACAATCAAAGCTAAGCGCCATCTATTGGTAGACAGTGGAACTACTGTCCCGAAACAAAGTGAGGGCGGGCCACTAGTCCATTAAATAAATATACCTAAGCTCTAATTTCGCTTGCATGGTACCCATAGTCATAACATAGTTTGATTTTTTTCTTTCTTTTTTTATTTCCTATTCCTTCTTTTTTCTTTTCTTATCTTTTCTCTTCTTTCCTTTTCTTTTCTTTTTTTCTATTTTTTCTAATGTGGGTCCATTCATGGAGGTATCCAAGTAGGTAGGTATTTATGATTATTCCCATAGATGCTGGTCTCTTGTAAATAGTGTCGCGTGGTCACCGTAAGTCCGGACGGTATCCGGTAACATCGGATCATGTAAGCGGCACTTTATAAAAACTGCAAATGGCCTCGACGATGTTAATATTGAACAAGGATATTCTTATACGTCGTAGGAATAAATTAGCACTTAGTTTTGTTATTCTATTTGTTACTTGTTTTTTGTAAAGATGAGAGACATTTTCATTTTTTTTATGTAGCAGACAAGCAGACAGATCACCTAATAGTAAGCGATTGCCGCCGCCCATTGACAGCTGCAACACCAGTAGAGTCACAAGTGCGCTGCCAACCTTTGACACCCTTTCCCGCCATTGGGCGTCCGGTACCATCACTCACTCGACGACGCACAGCACAGGCGCTGCTTCACGCCAGTTTTGTGAGGCCGTGGTATCACACCGGTCAAGCCGGCCCATTCATGCCGAAGAGTGGCGTAATTTTCCGGTAATTAACTAGATAGTAGATATTTTAAATCGTTTACCTGTACGCTCTCACTTACTTTAGGGAGATTAGTTCCACTCTCAACTTATAGATGGCGCTGTGTATCGATTGTATTGTACTAGTGTTATGAATAAGGTCATATTATAGTGTTTAGAGTTTACAATGTAAGCCTTATCAATGTCTATAAAAATCTACCTCTTTAAAAACTGTATAGAAGAAACCATACGAAACCTTGCACTTGTTGCGCACTTGTGACTCTACTAGTGTTGCAGGTGTCTATAGGCGGCGACAATCGCTTACCAACAGGTGATTCGTCTGCTCGTTTGCCACAAATTACATAATGAAATAAAATCTAGTTTTTCACAGTCGTCGGCACCGCTTAAATATTAATAGTTGAATTATAGTTATCTACTTGAAATTTTCTAAAGTCTCCAATTTTTTTTCGCGTCCGTTTCGGGCCACACACTATGGTTACTAAGTAGGTATACAAAAGTGTCTCAAACGTTTATCAACCAACTTGTTATTTAAGTAAACATCTTGAACTTCTAAGTTCTTTATTTAGATGGACTTCAACCATTTCACAATTTAACGACACAAAAGCATTATCGTTAGTGCATAGTTGCATCACAGTATAATAACATTAGTCAGTAGCTTGGAACGTTTTGACGAGGCTGCTCCGACTTTTTAACGGGAAAGTTAAGGTTTCCAATGTAGTGCGTGAAAAAAAGTTTTTATTTATTGGGAAACATACAATTACATGACACTTAAGGTTAGTACAAATATAAATAACACATAAATCAAAGTTTCCACAGTAATGTAGTACATAAAACTGAGCATTATTTGAAATAAACTTCCTTATAATACGAGTATGAACAAAAAATAACAAAAAAAAATCAACCAATTAAATTAGAACTTAAAAAGAGAAGATCTATAATGTTTATCTATATGTTTGTTTTAGTTTCTACTTGTTTCAAAAATAAAATTAAACTCAATTAAAAAGATGCAATTGTAAAGATCACCGGTAAAAAAAATCCATTACCGTAAGTGTCTCTTTATCCAATTGATATTGGCAGAATTGACCGCGTTTGCACGACAACGCATAGCAACCATAAAAGTTAAGCTACCGGTTTTAACAGTTGGCCACTGTTGCATGTAGCGGCGAGGTGTAAAGCGCCCAGGCACCATTATCCCCCATTAACAAATCCTTTCATAATGGTTTCAGTTAACTGCAGATTAAGATTTAATAGTTTAAACTACACATATGAGTGGAATAAAGTGAGCCGTTTTGCTAACGTTTACTGCTATAAATACTAATTAAGGAGATATAGAATAAAATATATTTATATTGATTATAATAATCGCTCGCGACCTTAGTGCTGATTATATACCTACTAGTCTACGCTAGAGTTGGTCTGAATCTAGAGTTATTATTTGCAGGTATTTGCCTGTATTTTTCAACGCTATTAGCGTTGAAAAATACAGGCGGGAATCCACACGAAGTACCTACTTTACTTAATATAAAATTTGTTAGGTGTATGGATATTTTACATACCATATTAAGTATTACCGAGGAGGCGATGGCGGGATGAGCTCGAAACCTATTGCGCCAACTGGACCGTAGTCGCCCAGGATCGTGAAACGTGGAGGAGAGGTAGGGAGGCCTTTGCCCAGCAGTGGGACACGACGGGCTTTTAATAATAATAATAAATATTAAGTTTAAGGCATAACGCCCCGTTGGTCTAGGGCCTAGGTGGTTTAAGTACCGTGCCAAGATCTTGGGTTCGGATCAAGGGTTGTATCTTGCCCTGTATTATAAGTTGCAATAGGTCATAGTACACCGGTCTACGCATTAATATTAATTATTAATTACGCAAGATATTCCAATTTCCTTTTTTAAATGGTACTTAGAACCACTGAGCAAGTAATCACTACGTTATAAGAGACGGGACTCCGTAGTAAAAAAAAGAAAACGAATAAAACGATGCAATGTATCAAAGAATTGACCTCGGTCAGTGCCAACCTAGCAAACCTAACTGAAACTTTGACAAAACAATGTCGCCAACATGACCCAAAAAATAGGGATGGCTAGCTTCATCGATAAAATGATATCGATAGCTCCTGTAATTTTTTAGCTTTATCGATAAAATGATATCGAAAGCTCCTGTAATTTTTTAAGTAAAAAATGAATTTAAAAAAATATTTATTTTTTAAATTATAACATACATTATAAATATATAATACATTTTAAAATTATCTGACGCCGTTTCCTGGGTAGGTAGCACGTAGGTGTGTGTTAATGTTAAAGGTTCTGTAACAAACATAAAAATTAAGTTTTGTAAATGTCTGAAATATTAAGGTATTTAAATCAAAACTTAAGCAAGTCGAAGAACGTACTCGGGCTACACGATCTTGTTATTATTCAAATTATCTGACGCCGTTTTTTGAGTAGGTAATACGTAGGTGTGTGTCAGTGCTGAAGGTTCTGTAACAAACATAAAAAAATATATTTTGTAAATGCTCTCTCTCTACTCTTTCATAATTGTAACAGCTCGGTCGCTAAATAATAGATTTTTATGAAATTAGGTTTAAAGAGGGAATCACACATACAAAAAAAAATTATCGATAAGTAGGTAGTCGATAAAATATTACACTGCACTTGTGTTAAAGTAAAATTTATTCACACATTTTATATTTGAAAATATGTCCTGAAATACAATAAATTATCAATAAATGCACCTTTATTGATCCTTATTAATTCATAAAATGTACAAACCGAGCTTCATCCAGTGGAAATTGAGCCATAAATGCCCGTTTTTTGTTTCCCACCCGAATTGTTTTCAGTCCACATATCTCGCATGAAACCCTTGGCATCTTTATTTAAATGAAAAACACTGCAAAGGTTTACAGATAACGTTTGAAAATCAAGCAAATTATAATGTAATAAATGCAAATTATAATTATAATTTGAAATCAGACAATAAACCGCGAAGTAATTTGACTGACAGATTTTTTTTTTATAGTTTACGGCTTCGGATGTTAAAATGGCCGCTGTGACTGTATTAAACGGCTAAAATGAAAGAGTGAGAGATGTCATAGTAACTATTTAATGTGCACTTACTTTCCTACTTTGGCGGGTTCGGTTACCATTAAACCTGTCGTGAGTTTCATATTACCGGAGGTGTTGTACCTAAGTTTCGTGAGACTGCTTAGAACTTCAATTTTCTTTCCCATTATTTTTATTATTACTTTTTTCATAATGTGAACTTATAACCTCGTTGAACTCTAAAAACACAAAAAGAGAAACATAGTAAATTCAAAGAGTACACGAAATGATTCCGTTGACTCGGCATACTTATTTCTATTTAATTTCTCCCAGACACGGTTCCCCACTCAGGGGTGAACGAACCAACTGAGAATTAATTACGAACGGGGTGAAATAGTATGAATTATTTCAGCTTTCTTGTTAATTACACCTTATTGCATTAAATCTCATCTCATCTCAGAATGTAATTCTTGTTTGCATACGAAGCACTTCAGGGTTTGGAGTCTGGTAATTACAATGAAGCGACTGCCGTCTGACTGTAGCAACCTATGGTTTGCGAAAGCAGGAGAATCTGGTTAATATAATGGTTGTTTCAGAAATTATCCAAAACGTGCAGATTTTTTTTTCATGTTATTGGTAGCAGACGAGCAGGCGGATCACCTGATGGTAAGCAATTGCCGCCGCTCATGGACACTTGCAACACCAGTGGAGTTACCAATGCGCTGCCAACCTTTTATCCCCTTCCCCCCTGGGTGAGCCTCCGGTACCCTCACTCACTCGGCGAAACACAGCACAGGGGCTGCTTTACGCCGATTTTCTGTGAGGCAGTGGTATCACTCAGTGGAGCCGGCCCATTCATGCCGAAGCGTGGCTCTCCCACAGTTAAATATTCGTTAAGATTTCGTCACCTGTGCCTAGCTAATGCTTGTAACTTTATTTCGGCGAGGGAAATTGTTTACAATCAGCTGATCCGTCTGCTCGTCAGCCCCTTATCACAGAATGAAAAATATTATTTTGTATTTTTTATACAAACATGCTCATTTGACAGTTTCATTAATTAAAAAGGTACTCGTAATTGTGCATAATTTTTACGAAAATTACCCGTGTAAGCTAGTCCACGCTCGTCTCTATAGCTACAGATATTTTGAATTTCGAACATGCCGTCAAAACTAAACGAAAGATGATTGGTTCACAGTTCCGAAAATGCCAAAGGGGTTGAAAATGGCCTGAACTACTTCAAGACAAGGATGGTAGGCCGTGCCGCTTTTTTGCTCGACTTGGCGGGGGCACCGCCATGCCTCCAGATAACGCTATTTTGCTAGGAACCTTCATTAGCAACGATACTTTTAACGCGTGTACGCTATATCTATGTAGGACTTCTATGATGGAAAGTCTCTAGCATCAATTACCCTGATTGCTTCACCCGACAAAGCACCGATCTCTATTTTAATCACCAACACGGGCAAACATAAAACTAAAATCCCAACAGTCTAGTTGCAGCACAAATCTCGTATATCGGCCATTGGGCTCACTAGCGCCATCTGTCAACAAAATGTACGATGCTCGTTTTCACGCCCCGCGTCCCTATTTTGAACTAGTGGTGTGACATGCTATTTGAAAAATCGATTATAATCGAATCATGCTCTTTTCAAATGTTACTAAAGTATTGCACGTAATGTTTTACCTATATGGGTATGGAGTTTTTTCACCAGCAAATATTGTTAATTTATATAACTTCGCTTAACTATTAAATAAATAAATAAATAAATTGAGACAACATCACATACATTGTCCTGGTCCCAAACTAAGGTTTTCCCTTGTACTATGGAAACCAGAAACAACGAAGGAACTACAAACACCCAGACCCAAGACAAATATCTGTTTCATCAACAAACATTTGTCTTGATGCGGGAATCGAACCCGCGACCCTTGCGTCTCAACCGGCACTCAAACCACTACGCCAAATGGGTGGTCAACTATTAGACATTAATCTAGTCTTCCTAACTGTCACACAGTAGGTATTAGCCATTGCATTGCTGCATTTTCATACCTATACAAAATTAATGTTTAATTGTTTATGTATGAGAAATAGAAGACTTATACTGACCCTTCCGAAAATTCAAACATATCCAATAAATACTTACTCCACACTGGCTCGCCGATAAGAACTGACAAAACATCACCACTAGATCAACCTTATCTATTTTATTTTTAAAGAATAAGAATAGTTTCGTTATACATGAGACTTAATGTAATACTAAAAATATTTCATATGGAAACATAATTAATTAGCTAACCAAGAATCAGCTAGTTCCCTAGTCAAAAGGTTGCGAAGGTCAGACGGCAGCCGCTTCAGTCTAATTTGTACACAACTTACCGAATCCTGGACCATGATATAAGTGGGATTCGAGAGGTTTGGACTAAAACGGGATTGTCATGCTGAGATGAAAAATCCGTAATATCGATTTACAAATCGATTATAGTTTCGCGAAAATCGATCATGTAAGAATATTTATCGATTTTTATCGACATATTTACGGATATACTCCACTACTCTACCGCGGCCCTATTTCAAACTCTAATTTGCCTACACTGTACCATCGGTGCTTCGGTGATAAATTGTCTAACTCTTTTTTGTGTTTTGTTTGAAGATTTGCTGTTTTGTTTTTCCAGAGTATCTTACAATATAAAAATATCCTGTAGCTAGAGAGGAAATGCTTCCATAGCGTAGGTAACAATAGTCAATACCATTAGAGGAGTACCTCTAGTGTAGTGATATACTTAGTCATAGTAATTTCCTATTTTTAATGTGATAGGTGGCATACGAGCAGACGGATCACCTGATGGCAAGCGATTACCACCGCCCATAGACACCTGCAACACCAGTAGAGTCACAAGTGTGCTGCCATGCGCCAGACATCACTGCGCCAGACAATCACACCAGTCAACCTGTTTTCAAATTACGGTAACTCCTGTACTATGAGTACCAGATGACGATAATTAACTGGGGGCCAACCCAGAACACCCAGACCCAAGAAAATTTAGAAAATGTAGTTTCCTAAATTGACTTGACCGGGAATCGAACCCGGGACCTTAAGGGCTGCGGGCGAATACCTTAGCCACTGCACTGCATTGAGGCCGTCTATAATAGGGACATTCTATTAAAAGGATGTAAGGATCTGTAAGCATCTACATCCCTTTAATATAATACAAATATCCAAGTCTGTTACTTACCTAGATAATTACATGAATGTTTATTAAAACATTAATTGCTCAATTATTTTATAAGTTCTCTCAATCATTCGTTCTTTTGATCATTCTGTGACGTTTATGAAAAACTCACTCAGTAAACCACTGCGAAAGGTACAGCATGTATTTTTTTAGGTCTTAACCCATATCCAACACACCCTGTATAGAAATCCAACAAAGCAAGTAACTATAGCAAGAGAAAAACTGCTATCTGACCAGTAGGGTTACCATGAGTTTGAAATACTATCCTCGCTATCGAAAACTATCGCTTTGTCTCTTTCATTGTGATGCATTTGAAAGAGACAGAGCAATAGTTTACGTTATGTCAGTTTTAGATGTCAACTCATCGTAGCGCTACTGAACCCATATACAACTCGCCCTGTATAGTAATCCTACATTAATATCTTAATTGTTAACAATGTTTTGTTAACAAAAGCAAGTAACTATAGCAAAAGGAAAACTCCTGGTATCTGACCAGAAAATGTAATAAACGCAACGCAACAAATCCAGAAACGGGCAATGTCGGACATTTGCCTAGATGAATCACGGGAAAAGCCGCAAATGCCGTGGGCAGACTTCTGAGACACACGGCCTCCATAAACGACGAGCAGACCATATTTAATAGGTAGCAAATCATCAGGCAAGCGTGGTGATTAAACATAATCCCATCATAATAGTGATAACATAATTTCTATGATGTAAGCCTTTGCCCTGCAGTGGGAAGGTTGGCAGCACACATGTGACTCTACGGGTGTTGCAGGTGTCCATGGGCGGCGGTAAGCGCTTACCATCAGGTGATCCGTCGGCTCGTCTGCCACCAATATCATAAAAAAAGACCATTTGACGGTAAGCAATTGTTATACTTGATTATGCTACTTGGCTGATTTGATTGCTACGCCGCTACGATTGCTACACAGCTACGATTATTACGCAACGCAACTACAGTTGCTACGGTTGTGCTACGATGCTTACCAATGCTATACTTGCTACAATTAAGAATTGCTACGATATTATTACTTTTGACATGGTACTAGCTAAATTATTAGTATATTTGAATTAGAATAGAATTGCCCTGTGGTCCAATTCTCGTGCACTCGACTTTGAACTTTGAAGTTGAATTTAGAGAATTTATAAATTCATCCATACAAAATTTTAATTCGACTTCAATGTCTGTGTGCACGAGAGTGCACGAGAATCGGTCCCCAGCTTACCTCATTTTTAGCATTCTATTCATGCCATTTCATTTCTTTTGCTATTTTCTCTGTGATTATCGTCGTAAGGCCCATAAGCCTTTTAAAAGGCATAAAACAATTGATTTTCCATTGTGTCTGCTATCTGGGCATTACGACGTTGATGTAATGTTTTGAGATAAATAAATGTCTTACGCAGTAAGTGTACACAGCTCTCCCACGGTTAACTTAATCCCTAAAACTATCAATTAGGTATGTCACCGACGTATCTGCTCGATCTTGTTCGCAGTTTTGCTCAGTGACGGCTCCACCCATAGTATCAGGCCCTTCGACCTCTGACTCTGACTTTGATTGATACCCGTGGAGTCGCCAGGGCCTGCCCAGCGGGATTATGCCATGCAACTATGAATCCCGGATGACTTGAGCGTGACACAGTGAGAGATCAAGCCTTCAATCTTAATTTAAGCTCATTCGGATTTAATTTGAGTAAACGAATACAGAAGACCGTAGGGAGGGGTGTGATAAAGAAGGCCTATATTAGGTACAGTATTTGGACCCCATCCGTCGACTTGTTTCGCTTGCCGCAAATGCGGACGAAGAGTACAATCGCGAATTGGTCTGTACAGCCACGAGCAAAATTGATGCTACTTAAATCATCTGAAAAGATGTCAAGGTACTTTACACACCAGTGTGTGGACGTGGGATGATCTCTCGAGGTGTTTACGGAAGGCCAGCGTCGCGGCGTCAGTAGAACACGACACATGCTGAGTGAAAGTCTTTTTCACTGGCACACTATGAATTGTATGTTTCTTGCCTTTCAAATATTTATGTATTACCTATGTCTTTCATGTCCGGAAATAAATTATTTTCTATTCTATTCTATTGATGATTAAAAAATGAATGCAGAATGAAGCCATGCTTTAAATTTTTTTGTGGGGTTCACCCATAAATTGTGTTACATGCAAATAAAAATAGGTCCCACCACATTTTTGAATTTTATTCGTCCAGACACAGTCTTTTATTTGCTTATTTTGATGATTTAACATGCTAAAAAGGTCTTTTTACTAGGTAGCAGACGAGCAGACGGATCTCCTGATGGTAAGCGATTGCCGCCGCCTACAACACCAGTAAAGTTACAAGTGCGCTGACAACCTTTAAGCCCCCTTTCCTCCCCAATTGAGCCTCCGGTACCCTCACTCACTTGACGAATGAGAGGGAGAATATATGACGACGGAGAGGCAAAATATTATGAGGCCTTCAGGATTAAAACAACTAAAATTCAACGTGTATAGGTGCTTAACCGTCTGGTCCAATAATCCCATTATTTCAAGTTCTAATTACAACAGAGCTCAAAAATTTCAAGTTTAATTTATAGTTGAAAATACAAATCCCAACTCGAATGCCATTTATTCTAATACAATGAAGAATAGACGTGAGCTAAATATTTCACTCAATTTCACGACCCGATGGCGCATCTGGCCCCACCCTGGACAAACATTCGTGTGATGAATCCTACTACTAGTATAAAGGTGAAAGTTGTATGGATGTATGGATGTTTGTTGTACATCTTCTCCACGTAAAAACTACTGAAATGGGATTGGAATGAAACTACCACAATATAGCTTTATACCATCAGAATAAACACATAGGCTACAATTTTGAGGTTTCCTACGAACCTGAAGTTCCACGCAAAACGAAAGTCGCGTGGCAAAAGCTAGTAAAATAAATAATTGTGGTTTGTTTCAGAATGTATTGTTTGATATCTTTAACACTTCTTTATTAGGCCTCTGTCGATAGTTGAGACACCATATTACTGAACCCATTGTGTTGGAGATAAGGTCCAAAACCAATTAATTGTATTTTACACCCTACTTGCCCATTAAGGGGTTACATCAATTGCTGAGGCTAATTAGAATAGAATAGAATTTTTATTTCTCAAAAAAGTAACAATAACATGTGATATTACATATCTTCTTTAATAATATTGCTCTAACTTAGAATCAATAACTGCGTTAAATTATATCGCTAGACACAAAAGGTTTAGGTAGTTATACAATATTACATCATTATTTTTTTATAATATTTAATAAGTTATTATACCAACTTAGTGACATATTCAAATCATATCTAAAGAGAACAAAGTAAGTTGGCGGTACAAGTAACGCAAATCATCCACCTACCCGTGCCTAGTCGAAACTGAGTTTACGGCTAGGTGAGAATCTCGCTCCAGTATAATTAGCGTGGTATCAGATTTTAGTAATCTACACTTATATATAACTTATACAAGGTGTATATGTGAACATTTACATCCCTTTAACTACGTCCTCTACCAACCATTTAAGAATAAACTAAACATGTGTACATACTATGCCTTTTTGTTATGGCCTATTTGGCACAATGTTTTTTTTTGTTATGATTCAGCTATGTATTGCATTTGTGAAGAAAACCACTTTTATGTAAGTAAACTGCAAGTAATCGACATCCAGCGCCATCTATGAATAGATTTAGAACCAATAAAAAAGAAACCGTATCACACGGAGTGAGTGAGTCTCATAGTTCTAATAATAAATTAAATTGAATCATCGCTCACTCAGTAGCTCCACGAATCTAAACAACGACCTTTGGTATAATTTTTCAATAGACAATCCTTTGGGCATGTTTAACACGGGCCTATTAGCCTATGGCATACCGCGGCTCGCCCAATAATTTGCATGAATTTACATACATATTACATAAATTATTAATTTTGCAAGCCTTAGTTAGGATAGTTTATTATTGTGATTCTTGAATCCCACTATAATGGGGGTTATACATAATTTATTGTCTTGGCATTGTGTTTAATGTCATGGCAGGGGTGAAGTAATGTAAGGTATCAGAATGTATACTGCCCCACTGCTGGGCAAAAGCCTTCATCATAGAAATCAAGTCATCGCTACTATAATTGGATTAGGCTTAATCACCACGCTTGCCTTATACGGATTGGCTTGCCTTATCGCAAACCCGAGCTGTGTTCAAACATTTTGAAACATACGTACTCTTTGCTCGACCCAGGAATCGAACCCAGAACCCCGAGATCTTGGCCTGGTACTTAAACCACTAGACCAACGGGGCGTTACTATCTTGGCATTGTACTAGTGGCCCAGCCACTTGGTTTCGGTCAATCTTTGGCAATCCTCTTATTGCAAAACGCTTTATTTGTGTTCCTTCTGTTGTCTGATATCTGTAACACGTGCTTAGGCTACTAAGGTACGATGTCAGGTCAATCAATGTATGTGAGAATTTATTACCAAACTTCACACAATTAGTGTGAGCTGAGTTCATTTTACCCAAATGAACCACATCGCACATTTTCCAACCAGACCGTTCGGCTACAAGCTAACTCGCTAACTCAATCATGGCGGGAGATGGACGTCTGATCCAATTATAACTCAGACAGGGGAAAAATCAAGTCTGCAGCTGTACTCTTGGCTTGGATTTTATCTTTGCCACTTTTTTTATTTATGCTAATTATATTTTCAGAATTATTTTTGATGACGTCCACTTGCCACGTCTTGTGTAGTCAGTCAGTCAGCGTCATGTATAAAGTTACATCCAAAACGTCCAAATACTTAGCAACATTCGCGGTATGCAATAATATCAACATAACCAACGTAGTCAAATTTAACAGAGCATTCAGCTTTAAAAGTACGTCAGTCGTTACAACTGCAAACGTCCTAATCAATTTTTCTTTCCTAATGATGGTTTGATTATGCTAAATCAATTGTCTCGATATTTTGAACCACTGTGAATGCTCTGTTAAATTTGGCTACGCTTGTTGTATTGGTATTATTGCATACCGTGAATGTCAGATATTATTTCAGTTAAATGTTACCAAAACTACCCATGAAATATCTTTTATAGCAGCTGTAGATAATAGAATGGCCCTGGTTAAAGAGAAGTTATTTCTAAATATTCACATAGACGAAAAGGGGAAGGTCAAAAGATCAGGGTCAACTGGATCAATAGTTTTGTTGGCAAGTTCTCACAGCACGAGCCGTAAACTTGATTCATACGATGAAGCATGCCAAGGTTTGAGATTTCCGTTCTTAGTTTTAGTTTCAGTTAAAATAGGCAATTTTTTTACCACACGGTTGCGTTTCTTTACTATTACTTTATTAGTTTAAACAGAAATTCACAGCGAAGTTAATTTTTTTATGTACCTTACTGCTTAACGTACGTGGTCATAAGTGGATGAGCGATGCACGGCTACGTTTGATTGGGCCCGGCTGTTAATCTTTAGATACACTCATGCCCTTTCTATTATTATTTTTATTTATTTATTTATTTCTTGCACCATACATATCATATTATTAAAGCTATACACTTATAACTAATATATAAATATACATGGACCCTGTTGTAGGGTATGGCAAGAGGAACGCATTATGGGTAAGTAAATTACAATATTTTGACTCTAAGCATAGTATGTAAGTTGGTAAATATTATTTTATTTTATCATTGAAAAATTCTTCGACACTAATAAGATTTTTGTATGAGGAGTGATTTTAATGATTTACAGAATGAGCGGACATTTTCTTGGCGTTTCAGGGTGTCAGGTAATTTATTGTAAATTTTTGCGCATCTATATTGAGGACTATTTCTGAACATCTCTAATCTGGGTGTGGGGAGAGCAATGTTGAATTTCCGACGTGGGTTTTTATCGAATTCAAATAGATGTAGGTTCTTTTTAACAAATGTAGCTGCTTCTAATATGTATATAGATGGTAAGGTTAACATTTTTTCTGTCTTAAAATAGGTGCGACAACTGACTCTCTGATGTATATTTACAATGATTCGCAGACATTTTTTTTGGGAAATGAACAGGTGTTTGGCGTCTACGCTTTGACCCCACAGGATGATGCCGTAGCGGAACCAGGCAAACGCATAAGCATAGTATGCGGATAGGGCACAATCTTTACTGGTGTTAGTTTTAAGT
>CM026292.1:4495491-4574793 GCA_014851415.1 Cnaphalocrocis medinalis
TCAATTCGGCATTTTTTTCTTCAACCTAAAAAGGGGAGAAGGGGGATGAAACGCCGTATTATCAATTTTAAAGCTAGAGTCTTGAAACTTGGTATATGGGCTTTGCATACAAATGTAATGAAAGTGAATTCGTTATTTTTTCTTCAACCTAAAATGGGGGGAAAAGGGGGTTGAAACGAAGTACCTATTGACATTTTTTGAAGCTAGAATCTTGAAAATTGGTACTTAGGCTTTGCATAGAAATTTTATAAAAGTGATTTTGGTATTGTTTTTTCTTCAATATTTAAAGGGGTGCTTTCGGTTTCTTCTTCTTTCTAATTAAATGTGACAAAGTAAAGTTATACTTTCCTGCATTTTTTAAATCAAATCTTTTTGAGATTCCTTCATTAAGGTTTACGATCACCAAAATTGATTGTTGTGAATTCTACTTCGTTCAAAAAATTAAAATACCGAAGCGAAGCGAGGGCGGGCCACTAGTTCGTTCATAAATGTCTTTCGTTATCCAACGTCTTCAGCCAAGCAAGAGATATCTAAACCATTTTTGTAAGTATACAATTGTGTATTTTAGTAGATAAATGCTTACAAATACACCCATTATAATAGGGTAGAAAAAAAATGGAACCTGGAGAAAATCCAGGCTTTACTTAACATAATTATCCTTTAAATTCGTTAGGACTATGGATAATTTACATGCCATATAGGTAAGTGTAAGGCATAACGCCTAAAAGGGGCGAGGCGGGCCTCTAGTGGTTTGAGTACTGCACAAAGATCTCGGCGGCGTCCCGGATTGTATCTTGCGCTGTATTATAAGTTCATCATCATCAACCCACGCTCGTCCACTGCTGGACATAGGTCTCCCCCAATGCACGCCACCGCTCCCGATTTTCGGCCACTCTCATCCAGCTCACTCCAGCCAGCCTTCTAATGTCGTCATCCCATCTTGTACCAGGGCGTCCAACACTACGTTTATCGTGTCGCGGTCTCAACGGTTGTCAGTTCTGCGGCTAATGTGACCAGCCCACTGCCACTTCAGTTTGCTAATTATAAGTGTTACATACAAGTTGCAATAGGTCATAATATCGGCCCACGCACTAAGTATATGTCCAAGATATTCCAATTTCCTTCTTTTAATGGTACATACTTAGAACTTCAATTTTCTTTCTTATTTTTTTAATATTTACTTTTTTCATAATGTGAACTTATTATAACCCCGTTGAACTCTAAAAACACAAAAAGAGAAACATAATAAATTCAAAGAGTACATGAAATGATTCCGTTGACTCGGCATACTTATTTCTATTTAATTTCTCCCAGACACGGTTCCCCACTCAGGGGTGAACGATCCAACTGAGAATTGATTACGAACGGGGTGAAATAGTATGAATTATTTCAGCTTTCTTGTTAATTACACCTTATTGCATTAAATCTCATCTCATCTCAGAATGTAATTCTTGTTTGCATACGAAGCACTTCAGGGTTTGGAGTCTGGTAATTACAATGAAGCGACTGCCGTCTGACTGTAGCAACCTAAGGTTTGCGAAAGCAGGCGAATCTGGTTAATATACTCGTATAATGGTTGTTTCAGAAATTATCCAAACGTGCAGATTTTTTTTTCATGTTATAGGTAGCAGACGAGCAGGCGGGTCACCTGATGGTAAGCAATTGCCGCCGCTCATGGACACTTGCAACACCAGTGGAGTTACAAGTGCGCTGCCAACCTTTTATCCCCTTCCCCCCGGGTGAGCCTCCGGTACCCTCACTCACTCGGCGAAACACAGCACAGGGCTGCTTTACGCCGATTTTCTGTGAGGCAGTGGTATCACTCAGTGGAGCCGGCCCATTCATGCCGAAGCGTGGTTCTCCAACAGTTAAATATTCGTTAAGATTTCGTCACCTGTGCCTAGCTAATGCTTGTAACTTTATTTTGGCGAGGGAAATTGTTTACAATCAGGTAATCCGTCTGTTCGTCAGTCCCTTATCACAGATTGAAAAATATTATTTTTATACAAACATGCTCATTTGACAGTTTCATCAATTAAAAAGTAAAACGTCTACTCGTAATTGTGCATAATTTTTACGAAACATTACCCGTATAAGCTCGTCCACGCTCGTCTCTCTATAGCTACAGATATTTTGAATTTCGAACATGCCGTCAAAACTAAACAAAAGATGATTGGTATACAGTTCCGAAAATGCCAAAGGGGTTGAAAATGGCCTGAACTACTTCAAGAAAAGGATGGTAGGCCGTGCCGCTTTTTTGCTCGACTTAGCGGAGGCACCGCCATGCCTCCAGATAACGCTATTTTGCTAGGAGCCTTCATTGGCGACGATACTTTTAACGCGTTTACGCTATATCTAGAACTTCTGTGATGGAAATTCTCTAGCATCAATTACCCTGATTGCTTCACCCGACAAAGCACCGATCTCTATTTTAATCACCAACACGGGCAAACATAAAACTAAAATCCCAACAGTCTAGTTGCAGCACAAATCTCGTATATCGGCCATTGGGCTCACTAGCGCCATCTGTCAACAAAATGTACGATGCTCGTTTTCACGCCCCGCGTCCCTATTTTGAACTAGTGGTGTGACATGCTATTTGAACAATCGATTATAATCGAATCATGCTCTTTTCAAATGTTACTAAAGAATTGCACGTAATGTTTTACCTATATGGGTGATTTTCCCAAGCACTTTTTTTTAGCGGCGAAGCTGAAAATCGATGTATCGAGAGCTACTAGTAACAGTTTTTATTTTTTTGGTAAATATTTGAACTATTATTTATGACATGTCATCAGCGTTTTAGCCTTTAGATATGTATTTATTAGTTTAAAAAATGTTGGAAGACCTAAATTCTAATTACGGTGGACTGTCCGAATTGCATTAGTTTACAATAAAAGTGTTATTGTAAGTTTTTGATGAATAATTGTAACTTTAAAATAATGTACACTTAAAATACAATAGACGAGACTTCAAATTAATCAAACAGAATTATTTAAATATTAATAATTGGAATTTTATATCGATCTCAAAAATGTCCCGCGGAAAATAGCAATAACGGTGGCGCGTTTTGAATCCTTCTTTACTTGTCACGATGTGCTTTGGGAGACACGAGCTCTGCTTCCTCCTACCGCTCAGTGTGTCCCCATGATCGGGATTAAAGGACATGCGGCGCGCTGTCATCGTTTTCCCGCCAAACAAGTAAGTACTAGTTGCGGTGGCGCAGGAGAACGTTTTTCATCAATACCGGTGGCATGTATTTTGAGCTGTCTTTTCTCCTTTACATGAAATCCAGTTTTATAGCTTATTGAGATTAAGTTAACTGTCATATTTATAGACTGTAAGTTAGTGGTGGGATAATATATTTTTTTATAATACCAATTTTGTTACTGTTTCTAAGTCCGGTGGTGCAATCCCGGTGGCTCCGGTGGCGAAATATAGCGCCACCGTAATTGTACAGTGCCACTGAAATTGATTTTCTACTAATTACAGTACATTTCTGGACTCTTTCCACACCCTTTGTGCCGATGAGCAACGGCGAAGAACTTGTCACTCCACATCTCATTTCCTGGGTCTGGGATGTTTATCTTCAGACGCATTTCCCGAGCTTCTCGTCGAAGGTCGTCCAGTTTGGCCTGCATGTCAGCTCGTGTGTGGCTCAACAGGCAAAGGTCATCGGCATAGTCCAAATCTTCCAATACGTTGGACAGTCCCCACTCTGTGCCTCAGCGTTTGTTCTAGGTTTAATGCATAATGCCATCCAGAGCGACAAATAAGAGGAGAAGCGAGAGGAGACACCCCTGACATACCTCCGGATCAACTGGTACGTCCTCCGAGACGAGGCCTTCATGCGTCTCGACTCGACTCTACAGGAATAGTTTCAGTAGATGGCCTTGATTATGTTGGTGATCTTCTCGGAAACTCCGATTTCACGAGCCACCAGATAACGTTTCATTTTAGATAGCGATTCAAAGACTTTTTCGAAATCCACAAAGGTCAGATACATTTCTCTCTGCCATTCTGATGCCTGTTTGAAGATTATTCGCAAGGTGTTGATCTGGTCAGTACACGATCGGTTGGGTGGAAAGCTAACCTGCTCTTTGCGAAGAAGAGCTTCGACGGCCCTCGATACGATAGTCTGTCTAGGATGATCCAAGAGAGCTCTTCAAAAGGAATTGAGAGCAAGGTGATGCCTCTCCTGTTGCCACATTCACTAAGGTGTCCCTTCTTGGGTACGGTGGTGAGAAATCCTTTTTTTTCTCTAATCCTTGGGCACCTCTTCGGCCAGCCAGCTGTTCTTCAAGAGGGTATTCAGCACGTTCGCAGCAGTCCAGACATCAGCTTTTAGCATTTCCGCTGTGATGAGGTCCACTCCTAGGGCTTTCCCGTTTTTCGGGTATTGGATGGCCTTCAATACTTTTCCTCCTGTAGGGGGAGACAACATCAATGTTGCCTTATATATCTCCCTGAGATTACTGGCATTGTCAGTGCGTTAAGCTCGTTCGGCAATACTGTCAGCCCACAATCGGCGATCACGACGGGTACTGCGGTAATTTTTCTGCGAATCTGTCGGTATTGGAGGTTGTTGAGTTTTGGATGGAGAGAGAGTTGAAGATGGAGTTCCCGTCTTGTCTCAATCAGGTTCCAGGTTTTCTGAGACATACAGTCTTCGCGTGTATGTGTTTTGTGTCCAAGGACGGCGGAGTTAGTCTCTGTATGGGCCATTTTGATATGGTTCCACTCCGCGTTGACAGAAAGTGTAGAGACATTTTCGAGGGCGGAAAAGCGATTTCGCAGTTTTAGCCCAAAGGCGTCGGCCAGGTCGATTATCTTGCGAGCTTTGCTGTTGAATCGGGCCGTGATGATTCGCTCTGAGATGGGTTTCCAGTCCAGTAGGCTCTTCGTCGCAACGTGAAAAAGGAGGAATCCTACGCCGTTTTCACGTACCTACGCCTCCTTCATCCTCCTTTCCAGATTAAAAAAAAGTAAGGCCCCTGGACGTTCCCAGTTCTCCGAATCCATTCCTACGCACTTGCTGTGGACGAGTATTTGCAGCTTGTATCTAAGCATTTCTGCTTCCACTTAGGCTAGTCGGCTATCCTCGCCGAGTGTTCGCACATTCCAACATGCTATTCGTGACCGTATTTTCATGCCAAAGGTCGTTGTAGCTTTATCGGTCCGGTTTTGTACTTCTTCAGTTTCTTCAGCTGGGTTCAGGTAAGTCAGTGATTAATCCACTATACCCTAGCAAGCTAGTAGGGCTGCCACCTTGGAGCCTGCAAGCGTGCTCGGTTTTGATTCGGGTTTCCTTTCTTGTGAGTTTGGTTCGGTTGGGAGGCGCAGAAGACTCGCCTTTCGACCTGAGCTCAGCTGCACCTTAAGGTGGCGGCCGTGTGGTTGAACGGTTCCAGGAGGAACGACGGTGACGTGAGGTGACTTGGACTGGCTAGGGCTCTGCTTAAACTTGGTGTTCCGCCACTAGCACTGCAGATGGTTTCTTAGCACTTTATTGGCAATGCCGTTCTCACTTACTAACAGTAATTCCCACTAAGACCATACCCTGATTCCCCCCCCTCCCCCCCCCTTACGACTATTGCTATGCAACTACTTAAAAACTGATCATATTCTACACGACTATTACCTTTATTAAAAAGTCATACAGGTTACATTAATTAACATCAACTAATGTGTACCTATATTAACGTGATTGCAATACAGCTACATGTCATATATTATATCTAATTAAACTCAGGTTTTTAATAATTTAATTCAATAAATGACAATAAACAATAAAATTGTTTATTTATTATAATTTCGCTGGCTTAAAATAATCGCGGTGGTAGGGATTAAATTACGGTGGCTCAAATACAATCACGGTGGCTTGTAAAAATTTCAAATTGAAATATCTCTAAAAATAATTATAATATTTTTATGCCTCCTATATTTTTGAATACTACAATGTTTATTCTATTATGTGCCTCCCATAAAATGTATGTAAAGTGGTTTTAAAAATTCGCCACCGTAATTAGGCAAAAATGGAGTTTGTTGAAATTCACCCATATGGGTATGGAGTTTTTTCACCAGCAAATATTCTTAGTTTATATAACTTCGCTTAACTATTAGACATTAGTCTAGTCTTCCTAACTGTCACACAGTATTAGCCATTGCATTGCTGCATTTTCATGTACAAAATTAATATTTAATTGTTTATGTATGAGAAATAGAAGACTTATACTGACCCTTCCGAAAATTCAAACGTATCCAATAAATACTTACTCCACACTGGCTCGCTGATAAGAACTGACAAAACATCACCACTAGATCAACCTTATCAATTTTATTTTTAAAGAATAAGAATAGTTTCGTTATACATGAGACTTAATGTAATACTAAAAGTATTTCTTTATGCAAACATAATTAAATTAGCTAACCAAGAATTAGCTGGTTCCCTAGTCAAAAGGTTGCGAAGGTCAGACGGCAGCCGCTTCAGTCGAATTTGTACAAAACTCACCGAGTCCTGGACCATGATATAAGCGGGATTCGAGAGGTTTGGACTAAAACGGGATCATGCTGAGATGAAAAATCCGTAATATCTATTTACAAATCGATTATAAGTAGTTCCTGGAAAATCGATCATGTAAGAATATTTGTCGATTTTTATCGACATATTTACGGATATACTCCACTACTCTACCGCGGCCCTATTTCAAACTCTAATTTGCCTACACTGTACCATCGGTGCTTCGGTGATAAATTGTCTAAGTCTTTTTTGTGTTTTGTTTGAAGATTTGCTGTTTTACATTTCCAGAGTATCTTACGGTATAAAAATATCCTGTAGCTAGAGAAGGAATGCTTCCATAGCGTAACAATAGTCAATACCATGAGAGGAGTACCTCTAGTGTAGTGATATAGTCATAGTAATTTCCTTTTTTTAATGTGATAGGTGGCATACCTGATGGCAAGCGATTACCACCGCCCATAGACACCTGCAACACCAGTAGAGTCACAAGTGCGCTGCCATGCACCAGACATCACTGCGCCCGACAATCACAACAGTCAACCTGTTTTCAAATTACGGCAACTCCTGTACTATGAGTTCCAGGTGACGATAATTAACTGGGGGCGTCAACCCAGAACACCCAGACCCAAGAAAACATAGAAATTATAGTTTCCTAAAATGAATTGACCGGGAATCGAACCCGGGACCTTAAGGGCTGCGGGCGAATACCTTAGCCTCTGCGCCATCGAGGCCGTCTTTAATAGGGTCATTCTATTAAAGGGACAGATACACCCTACTGGTATATTACAAATTTAATATTCAAGTCTGTTACTTACTTAGATGTAATAAACATTCATTCCTCAATCATTTTATAAGTTCACTCAATCATTCGTCCTTCTGATCATTCTGTGACGTTTATGAAAGACTTACTCAGTAAACCACTGCGAAAGGTAAA
This sequence comes from Cnaphalocrocis medinalis, assembly GCA_014851415.1. Taxonomy (NCBI): domain Eukaryota; kingdom Metazoa; phylum Arthropoda; class Insecta; order Lepidoptera; family Crambidae; genus Cnaphalocrocis; species Cnaphalocrocis medinalis. Next base: position 4,502,946 of record CM026292.1, read on the forward strand.
GCATGTATTTTTTGGTCTGAACCCATATCCAACACACCCTGTATAGTAATCCTACATTAATCTCTTAATTGTTAACAATGTTTTGTTAACAAAAGCAAGTAACTATAGCAAAAGGAAAACTCCTGGTATCTGACCAGAAAATGTAATAAACGCAACGCAACAAATCCAGAAACGGGCAATGTCGGACATTTGCCTAGATGAATCACGGGAAAAGCCGCAAATGCCGTGGGCAGACTTCTGATACACACGGCCTCCATAAACGACGAGCGGACCAAAATAACTTTTGCATTTGAAAGGTAGCAGATCATTAGGCAAGCGTGGTGATTAAGCCTAATCCCATCATAGTAGTGATAAATGATTTCTATGATGGAGGCCTTTGCCCTGCAGTTGGACAGTATAATATAGACTGATACTTTACTTTTTTTAAAGGGGTGGAAGGGGGTTAAAGATTGCAGCACACTTGTGAGTCTACGGGTGTTGCAGGTGTCTATGCGGCGGGCATCGCTTACCATCAGGTGATCCGTCTGCTCGTCTGCCACCTATCATATAAAAAAGACTGAGAAGACACGGCGATGACATTTGATTTCTCGTGCACTCGACATTGAAGTCGAATTTAGAGATTTTATATATACGTCTTTACTAATCTCTAATTCGACTTTAATATCGAATGCATGAGAATAATCTTTCCTCCCAATAGGGCCTCCGATGCCCTCACTCACTCGACGAAACATAACGCAAACGCTGCTTCACGCCGCATCATCTTGCTCGCAGTTTTGCTCAGTGACAGCTCCACCCATAGTATCAGGCCCTTCGACCTCTGACTCTGACTTTGATTGATACCCGTGGAGTCGCCAGGGCCTGCCCAGCGGGATTATGCCATGCAACTATGAATCCCGGATGACTTGAGCGTGACACAGTGAGAGATCAAGCCTTCAATCTTAATTTAAGCTCATTCGGATTTAATTTGAGTAAACGAATACAGAAGACCGTAGGGAGTGGCGTGGTAAAGAAAAGGCCTATATTAGGTACAGTATTTGGACCCCATCCGCCGACACTCGTATCGCTTGCCGCAAATGCGGACGAAGAGTACAATCGCGAATTGGTCTGTACAGCCACGAGTGAAGTTGATGCTACTTAAATCATCTTCCAAGTCCGTGGCCGCCAGTTTCTTGAGCTTCTAGTCTGGTGGTCTGTACAGCCAAGAGCAAAATGGTGGTGTCCCTACTTTAGATGCTACTTATATCATCTGTCAAGATGCTAAGGTCTACTACTATACACAGCAGTGTGTGAACGTAGATATGATGACGATGAAATGAATATAGAATAAAGTCATGCTTTACATTTTTTGTTGGGTTCACCCGTAATTTGTAATACCTACATACAAAAGTGGGAGAGCCACGCTTTAGCTTTTAATGTGATAGGTAGCAGACGAGCAGACGGATCCCCTGACGGTAAGCGGTGGCCGCCGCTCATAGACTCATGCAACATCAGTAGAATCGCAAGTGCGCTGCCAACTTTAAACCCCATTTCCCCCCAATTGAGCCCCCGGCACTCTCACTCGACGAACGAAGGGAGAACGAATGAGAGGGAGAATTTATGACGACTGAGATGTAGAATATTATGAGGCCTTCAGGATTAAACTATTAAAATTCAACGTGTATAGGTGCTTAACCGTCTGGTCCAATAATCCCATTATTTCAAGTTCTAATTACAACAGAGCTCAAAAATTTCAAGTTTAATTTATAGTTGAAAATACAAATCCCAACTCGAATGCCATTTATTCTAATACAATGAAGAATAGACGTGAGCTAAATAGTTCACTCAATTTCACGACCCGATGGCGCATCTGGCCCCACCCTGGACAAACATTCGTGTGATGAATACTTGTGTTTGTTCAGAATCTATTTTTTGATATCTTTAACCCTTTATTATTAGGCCTCTGTCAATATGTAAGACACCATATTCTGAACCATTGTGTTGGAGATAAGGTCCAAAATCAATGAATTGTATTTACACCTACTGCCCATTAAGGGGTTACATCAAGTGCTGAGGCTAATTAGCGTGGTATCAGATTTTGGTTATCTACACTATACTTAGGTATACGGATGTGTATGTGAACATTTACATCCCTTTAACTACGTCCTCTACCAACCATTAAGAACAACATTTGTATGTACTACGATTTTTAGAAATTCGCATAAAAGAAAACAACTTTTATGTAAGTAAACTGCAAGTAATCGACACCCAGCGCCATCTATGAATAAGATTTAGAACCAATAAAAAAAGAAACCGTATCACACGGAGTGAGTGAGTGTCAATAGTTCTAATAATAAATTAAATTGAACCATCGCTCACTCAGTAGCTCCACGAGGCTAAACAACGACCTTTGGCATAATTTTTCAATAGACAATCCTTTGGGCATGTTTAACACGGGCCTATTAGCCTATGGCATACCGCGGCTCGCCCAATAATTTGCATGAATTTACATACATATTACATAAATTATTAATTTTGCAAGCCTTAGTTAGGATAGTTTATTATTGTGATTCTTGAATCCCACTATAATGGGGGTTATACATAATTTATTGTCTTGGCATTTAATGTCAGTGGCAGGGGTGAAGTTCAGTAAAGTATCAGCCTGTATACTGCCCCACTGCTGGGCAAAAGCCTTCATCATAGAAATCAAGTCATCGCTACTATAATGGGATTAGGCTTAATCACCACGCTTGCCTTATACGGATTGGCTTGCCTTATCGCAAACCCGAGCTGTGTTCAAACATTTTGAACTTGCTGCTTTGGCTCGACACCAGGAATCGAACCCAGAACCCCGAGATCTTGGCCTGGTACTTAAACCAATAGACCAACGGGGCATTATGCCACAAAATACATATTGACACAGAACTCTGACTGCCCACTAAGAGCTAAAAATATGTCATGTACTCACGCATGCGCACTATCTTGGCATTGTACTAGTGGCCCAGCCACTTGGTTTCGGTCAATCTTTGGTAATCCTCTTATTGCAAAACGCTTTATTTGTGTTCCTTCTGTTGTCTGTTATCTGTAACACAAGTTAGGCTAGGTGCTTAGGCTACTAAGTACGAAGTCAGGTCAATCAATGTATGTAAGAATTTATTACCAAACTTCACACAATTAGTGTGAGCTGAGTTCATTTTACCCAAATGAACCACATCGCACATTTTCCAACTCCAGACCGTTCGGCTACAAGCTAACTCGCTAACTCAATCATGGCGGGAGATGGACGTCTGATCCAATTATAACTCAGACAGGGGAAAAATCAAGTCTGCAGCTGTACTCTTGGCTTGGATTTTATCTTTGCCACTTTTTTTATTTATGCTAATCATATTTTCAGAATTATTTTTGATGACGTCCACTTGCCATTACGTCTTGTGTAGTCAGTCTAGTCAGCGTCATATATAAAGTCACATCCCAAAACGTCCAAAAACTTAGCAACATTCACGCTGTGCAATAATATCAACATAACCAACGTAGTCAAATTTAACAGAGCATTCAGCTTTGTCAAAAGTACGTCGGTCGTTACAACTGCAAACGTTAATCAATGTTTCTTTCCTAATGATGGTTTGATTATGCTAAATCAATTGTCTCGATATTTTGGACCACTGTGAATGCTCTGTTAAATTTGGCTACGCTTGTTGTATTGATATTACTGCATACCGTGAATGTCACATACTATTTCAGTTAAATGTTACCAAAACTACCCATGAAATATATTTTATAGCAGCTGTAGATAATAGAATGGCCCTGGTTAAAGAGAAGTTATTTCTAAATATTCACATAGAGGAAAAGGAGAAGGTCAAAAGATCAGGGTCAACTGGATCAATAGCGTTTTGTTGGCAAGTTCTCACAGCACGAGCCGTAAACTTGATTCATACGATGAAGCATGCCAAGGTTTGAGATTTCCGTTCTTAGTTTTAGTTTCAGTTAAAATAGGCAATTTTTTTTAACACACCCGCCTTTCTTTACTATTATTTTATTAGTTGAAACAGAAATTCACGCGAAGTAAATTTTTTTATGTACCTTACTGCTTAACGTACGTGGTCATAAGTGGACTGAGCGGTGCACGGCTACGTCTGCTTGGGCCCGGCTGTAAATCTTTAGATACACTCATGCCCTTTCTATACAGGGTGTATCTGTGAACATTTACATCCCTTTAACCACGTGTTCTATCAACCATTCTGAACAACATTTGTTCAACAACTTTTCTAAATTCTTCGATAAAATTACCAAGCCACGTGACCGACTTTGTATGGAAAGATGACATTTTTTTATGCAATGCGAATTTTCAAAAGTCATAAAAATGTTGTTCAGAATGGTTGGTAGAGCACGTGGTTAAAGGGATGTACATGTTAACACTTACACTGTATTTGATTGGTGGCGGACGAACAGACGGATAACCCGATGGTAAGCGATATCCGCCGCCCACACTCGCAATACCAGTGGAATCACAAGTTTCCCCTTCAAGGCTCTAATTTTTTTTGTGCTACCTTCGTTGATTTTGACATCTGCAGCAATGAGCCGTCAGCACATAAGCGCGCGGCCTCTACCATAGACCTCGACAGTTTGACAATCTTGTCCAGTCCTGTCCATCGAGTCATAAGTCTATGGTCGTAATAAAAGTCGTGGACATAAAAACTTTGACACAAGGGCAGTCACAAATTCCTTATTATCCCGTCCTAAATATCAAAGCGTCCAGTAGAAGAGAGTCGTAAGTGCAAAAATTAAATTTCAAGATTCTCTTTAACAACCTTTGACGTAGTGATGTGATTTTAATTGCATTTTTATTTGAGTGACTTGAGTTACTTCGATTAATATACCTCAGTCTTTGAAAAGCTGCCTTGTGAGGTAGAGATGGAGGAAACGGTACAAAGAATTTCAAATTTGAATTATTTATATGACACGGAATAGGTAAGGATAGGACAGGGGTCGCCAAAGAGCGAACTGCGGTCCATGATGAGTGATGAGATTGCTGACACAAGTTCTATATTCAAACTTCCCGCGCGGCGGTGGTGTTCGCCCGAAGCGTGATAGGTCCCGATTTCCATTCCCGGTCAAGTCAATTTAGAAAACTACATTTTCTTAGGGTCTGGATGTTCTGAGTTGACGTTCGTCACCTGGTACTCATAGTACAGGGATTGCCCTAGTTTAAGACCAGGTTTATTGGTGTGATTCTCAGTCTTTATATGATTGAAATTTTCAAAATCACTCGAGTGACAAAATATTTGAACTACTTCACTATTTCAGCCTTTGACCTTCGTAATTAAGAATTCGGTGTTGCCTACTGATTTACTGCTTAAATTATGTCCTGACCTTTTTTTTCTCAAAAAGGAGAGAGCGTACTTAATTTGGAAGGTATCTTATCATTTAACTCCTTCAGAGTTTATTTTGCAGGAAGAAAAAGTGCAGAGTTTAATTAAAATAACGGCGAAAGAGACAATTTCTTTTCATGAGATTGAAAAATATAGGAGCTCATTATAAATGCTGTAAGGGAAGATACTTGGTGGTAATGAGGACTGGTTTATTTACGTCGGGGTTGTAATATTTACAGCCCGGTATAAACTTTCTTTCACTGGAGCCATGGCTCAGTGGGTAAGAGCGCGCCTTCCATACGTGGAACTTTGTATAATGACATCTTAGTGCCTCGTTCCAATTCTTAAGGGCTGATAACATTCTAGCTCACCTTTGATTGTGACACCGAACGACCCGATTTTTTGTTCAATTGGTAACTCGTTGTTCGGTGGTGAAATGGCCCTTGTAGCTCTGGTGATAGTTGGCCTTTACTACTACTACTTTAATCTGAACATCTTTAAGGCAAGAGTGAACAGACATCTTCTAGGCAAACGCTTGTCATCCTAGACCTCATCGTCACTTTCCATCAGGTGCGATTGTGGTCAAGCGTTGGCCTATAGTCTAATAAAAAATAAAAACATGTTTTTTATACGTGTGGCGTAAGGGACACGATAATATAACTATCTGGCGCTTACGTTAAAGAACTTTTTGATCCAATATCAGCTAGAACTAACCTTCGTAATCTTTTAATTTTATGCCACAGCAACTTTGTTAACGATAGCTTAGTGTTCTCCAAAAATATATACCATAGTAACAGTCTAAAACTGTCCCACAGGGCAAAGGCCTCCATCATAGAAATCAAGTCATCGCTACTATGATAACAGTCTAAAACTGTCCCACAGAGCAAGGCCTCCGTCATAGAAATCAAGTCACCACTACTATGATGGGACTAGGCTCAATCACCACTTGCCTATTTGTTGATTGATGATCACAAACCCGAGCTATGTTCAATGAATTTGAAACATACGTTTTGCTCGACCCGGGAATCGAACCTAGTGCCCTGAAAATTAAACCACTATACCCTGATTTTAAATCATGTGGAGTAAACTGACAGATCAAGTCAAGTTTCTACACATATTGACATTTTTGCATCTGTCACATTTAGTGATAATGTAGGTACAGACAGCCACACATCAGGTTACCACAACCTGTCAAATTTCCTCAATTGATATTCAACCTAATGTGTTTGACAGTAAGAGTCGATTGAAGAAAATTTACTGTTTTGTATACTTTGATGTGTGGCTGTACGTACCTATGGAGATAACACATTGAAATCTGTCAGAGTACTGATTAAAAATCAGAGTATAGGGCGTTTAGGATCGGGGCAGGGTAGAAGGGCAGAATAGCCCAATCAAATAAAAAAATGTTACAATCATTAAAATGTCCCGCTATTTTACCATTACTGGACCCAATAAACAGTCCTACCTTTAAAATTGGAAAAGGATTTTCACCAAACGAAATAATTTCATAAACTCCAATACACAACGGATTTTAATTCGATTGTGATTAATCATAAAACACCCAATAATAGCGAGCAGCTCACCTGCCCGCTCCTTTATAAATAAATTCAATTAAAATCCGCCGTAGACGAGGCAAAGAGTTGACGGGACAGAACTGGTATTACTTTGAAAAATGTTGATTCAAACCTTAAGGGGCTATATCGACGAAACAAGCGCCTTTTTAACACGCGACAAGTAACAGTATTGTTAATTTTGCTAAAAGTGGCCGTTTTTAGCAATAATGAACTTTATTGTTCCTTGTCACGTGTAAAAAAGATTGTTTTGCATCACAAAAAATTCAATTTACTTGCATCTAAGTCTGTAATGTTTTACTTTCTTAAAAAATATCATAATGATGTCGCCACAATCAGTGTAAATAGGTTGGCGGCGCTAGTTTTTTCGATATAGCCCCTTAAGTTTTTTCGGCCACTTAATTAGAAGAGGTGGGGGATCGTGGACTATGATGCGGGGGGGTCATGCACTAGTGTGTGGGGGGGAGGGGTCATGCACTAGATTGCGGGGGAGGGGATTGTGCACTAGGCTGCGTGCCCTTAACACGATCCCCCTCCTGGACGATGAGAGGGTGCCCTGGAGTCTTAGTCGGTAGACCCTCACCGTCAAGCGGGGGGACGCTGTTACCGTGGCAGAGCCACACTTCGGCATGCATGGACTGGCTCGACTGGAGTGAAACCACGGCCTCACAGAAGACCGGCGTGAAGCAGCCAGTGCTGTGTTTCGTCGAATGAATGAGCGCACCGGAGGCCCAATTGGGGGAAAGGGGGTGTAAGGTAGCGCACTTATGACTCTACTGGTGTTGCAGGTGTTTATGAGCGGCGGCCATTGCTTACCATCAGGTGATCCGTCTGCTCATCTGCCAATTATCACATAAAAAAACATAACCCGTCCGCCCCCTGGCGGATTTACAAAGAGGTACATTCTAATCACATCGACTAACCTTATTTAAAAACTTATAAGGCGAAAATTAAATGAAGGCGGGCCAGTAGTATATGATATGAATTTATTTATTTGTATGTAGATGCAAAACGAGCGCTACTATATTGAATGAACTATAAATAAATACCATCCGAATATAATAAATGCAAAAGTATGTTTGTTTGTTTGTCCTTATTTCAATTTAGTTGTAGACGCAAGCCGGGAGTGACATAGGACTGTTTACTCTGAAAAAATATATCAGTCCCATAAGAAATCGGAAAAACGTACCTTTTATCACGCATCCATTTTACGGCTTCCTCTCTCTCGTCTTAGAGTATAATTCGTTGCTTCCAAAGCCCTGTAGCTTGAGCTACGCTTTTTTATTGAAATTTGTCAACTCCTCTATCTCCATACTAAAAAAAAAAGTCATGTGACCAACTTTATATGACAAGTAATTTTTTTATGCGAATTTCCAAAAGTTTTGTCTAAGATGGTTGGTAGAACACGTGGTTTAAGTGATCAATGTTTACAGAGTCCTGTATATCGCTCAAAATGGCTGATTGAAGCAAAACCTTATAAGTTTAAAAGTGCATTCTCTGTTCTGGTTGATTACTTTACAATTTGTGATGGATGGTCCAACGGTTGGCTATTGAATCAAAGTACAAGTTTTTAAAACGAACTTCCAATTCCTTTTAAAACGTTCCGCTATTTCAAAAAGTTAGCTTTCTTAAAGCCTTTTTCCTAATTTGGCGCAACGTCCGGAACTAAAATAAACACAGCAAGTGTTAGCGGATTGGCTAAATTGTTCGGCAAACTCTGACGCCATTACAGAATCAGTATTCGGGGCGTGGAAGCGTTGACCAGCTCGTGGTTTATCGGTGCCAAGAACACTTGTAATAGCATTAGTGAAATAAGTGGGTGCGGGTTTTAAGTACTGACGATTTAGGGGACACGTTTATTTATTTTCATAGGCATACACAACAGATAACAATCCGTCAATCACATGCTCAGATACAGTAATCCTAAGTACACTAAGTTAGCTAAGTAAGTTAGTATCTTAGGTATACTTTTAAACGTATAGCTCTAACAACTACTAAGGAACGTTTGACACGCAGTAAGAGAGACTCTACAACGTCGCAAAATTGCCAACATGATACGGGGCGATGATAACATGACGCGTGGCGCTGCAACCAACATGACGCACGGCGGCAAAATAACGTGCGGCGCTGACAATATAACGCGTGGAATTGTCAACATGACGAGCGGCATTGACAACATGACGCGTGGCATTGCCGATATGATGCGCGACGCCGCCATAATGACGCATCGCGTTGCCAAAATATAATCCAAGCAAAGGTCTAAAAATGGTGCAGCATATTTTAGATCTAATTTTGCTTAGATTATAATATATTCTGTTTAATCCATTTCGTTGTATACAATTATTATTCTTTGCTATTTCTGTGTGTTTAATTACAGAAATTAGTATTTTAGTATTCCGGTCAGGTCTATTACTGGGCAAGTATTTGCCGTTTTGCAGCCGTGTGTCGCACACTCCAACTTGCAACGTGCCAAGAATTATTTCAAGTTAAATAGTTAAGATATAGTGCCCAGATAGGCTGTTTTTTTTTATATGATTGATGGTAAATGAGGAGACGGATCACGTAATGGTAACTGATTGCCACCGCCCTTAGTCACCCACGACACCTAGTGGAGTGAAAAGTGCTCTACCAACTTTTTTAGTCCTTTAGAGTACGTTATGTGACAGGGAGACAGTCTAAATCATCTTTGACAACATGAAATTGAAATCAAATACTTAGAAACTAATCTCAAACTTATAGAGCTATTCTTGGAATATAAATAATATTCTCTATATCTCTCATAATAACTGAAGTGATTCCAGGGTTGCCAGTCGTAGTAGAAAGAAAAGTAGAAATCGGTAAGGGACTTACAATATCTGTACGAGATACGCTAATAAAAATCTCGCACATTTCTGTACGAAATTTTATGCACGTAAAATTTTAGCGGGTATTAGGTCATCATTACGCGATTGTAATAGTTATACAATTGTTCACAAAAATTCTGTAATGTCTAATTCTTAAGTTACGATTTATGTGCAATAAAGTATATCTATTTATCTATGAATGAATGAATATGCTTTTTATTGCACACAAAACAGAGGTAGGTAATTATACAACTTAAAACTATCTATTAGAACATATTTCAATTTTATAAATATATTGTTTCATTTACATTCTACTACAATTTCTTCAAGCAAAACGAACAAATACGTAAACCTTTGAGTAAATCCGTAAATAGTGTATGATACGCATTTTGCAAATGTATAAGTAGGACTTCTATGATGTGGTGTGTCTTAAGTATTGAAAGTATGAGATTTTCGGCATCCTTGGAACGAGAAAAAAAGCTCGACATCTGGCAACCCTGAGTGATTCTGGGAAAATGATAAGGTACTTATCACAGAAAATAGGATAATAAAATTTACTGGAACATGTGAATCAATTTTGACATCACAAAGCAATTTTAACCGTGGGAGAGTGGAGATGGGACAGACTTGAGCGAAGTGATACCAAGACCTCACAGAAAACCGGCGGGAAACTACCATACGGGGAAGATAATTACGTCAGTTAAGTGTTTTTACCGTGGGAGAGCCATGCTTCGGCATGTATATGCCGGCTCAACCGGAGTGACACCACGGCCTCACACGAGACAGGCGTGAAGCAGCGCTGTGTTTCGTCGAGTGAGTGACGGTACCGGAGGCCCAATTGGGGAGAAAGAGCGTTAAAAGTTGGCAGCGCAATTGCGACTCTACTGGTTTTGCAGGTGTCTATGGGCGGCGGCAATCGCTTACCATCAGCCGGGCTAAGATGCGCACAAAATAAAATTTTGTCGACTCTCGTGCGCGAGAGCGTATCTTTCTATCCCGCTCCTCGCCCTCTCAGGTGAGCGAGAAGCAACTAGCGCTGACGCAATACGAGTGTCGACAAAATTATCTCGTGGTGCGCATCTTAGCCCGGCAGGATACGTCTGCTCGTTCGCTAAAAAAAAATAGCAACGATATAAACTTGGCCTTATCTTTCTCTTACCATCAGAAATGAAATCAATATTCAAGCTTAATGAAAAAGTACCAATTCCTGTTAAACTCCAAGCCATCTCGAAACATTACTCTTTGAGCGTTTTGGACAAAGCCACCGGCGATTTATAACCCTTTCAATTAAATGAAATTCGATTCAATTAGTCGATACAAATCAGTTGGATGACTTACTCGGTTCATTAATCGATGGAACAGTGTTTTGTGCTCGGAAACCAATTAGTGCCAAATGACGGAGGTTTTATGATTTCATATTTATGTCACTGATTATGATCTAGATAATCGTTCGTGCAGATTAATAGCTACAGTGTATCCAAATAATTATTATACACTCAAAAACAAAAAAATACATCTTTTCTTTACAAAGCCTTATTTAAAGGTTGCCATGGAAAGCACATAAACAAAAGTAGTTGGGAGTAAAGCTTCCCTTTCATCATCATCATCATTTCAGCCAATAGACGTCCACTGCTGGACGTCCACTTCCGCCCATAGGCTTCCCTTTACTTTTGAAAAAATATTTTATAATACTTTGTTAACTCCCCGTTGGTCTAGTGGTTGGTCTAGTGGTTAAAGTACCGGGCCGTGATCTCGGGGTCCCGGGTTCGATTCCCGGGTCGAGCAAAAGTATGTTTCGAATTTTTCGAACATAGCTCGGGTTTGTGATGCGGATGCATTAGGCAAGCGTGGTGATTAAGCCTAATCCCATCATAGTAGCGCTAACTTGATTTCTATGATGGAGGCCTTTGCCCTGCAGTGGGACAGTATATAGGCTGATACTTTTTACTTTTTTTTTTAATACTTTGTTAATAATTACTAGTTAAAAATCATGATTATTGCATAAAAATAAACCTTAAAATTATATTCCTAACACTTAACGATTATTAGGGCTCCGCACTCTAAGGGCAAACCATCCAAGTGCGATTGGGACTCGTATATCTAGGTTTCCATACAAAGTACAAGATATTCTCAAAATCGGTTTGTGACATTGACCTTACTTTTCTAAAGGCTAGCAATAAATCAGCGACCTGTCTGATCCCCCAGAAGTTTGGCGGTGGTGATTATTTACTATCAGGTAACCTGCTTGCTCGTTTATCGCTTCTAATTAAAAAAAAATCCGTTGAAAGTGTCCAAGGCCCGTTGAGTATGGTGCAATACTTAAACGGGACCGTATTGAAGTTTCCAGTTGTGGTTATGTCTTATATTACATATACAGGCTGTATCTGAGAACATTTACATCCCTTAGATTGTCCAACATCTTTGCGAAATTCATCGAAACCTTTTTCGGCTCCACATACAAAATGACCAAATCACGTGTCCGACCTTGTATGGAAATCTTTGTATTCTTTATTATTGTGTAAAAAGTCATACACCAAATGTTGTTCAGTATGGTTGGTAAAACACATGGTTAAAGGGATGGACTTAAATGCTTACAGATGCCTACATCCTGTATTTGCTCCCGTTTAATAAAATATCTATACCTAAGACATTATGAGATTTCAGATAATGACAACTAAAGAAGTGATTCTGAGAAGCCATCCACATTTTTTTAATCAAAAACAGCTCCAGAGTTGATCATTTCTTTGAAACTCGATTCTCTCCTCCACATTCCACGAATCCATTAAAATAGTCCTCACAATTCCTGGAGTTTGATCAACTACACCTTACGACAATGGTATACAAAGTACCTGCATACCTAAACAGGCATGTTTTTTAAGTTATTTTAACTATTTAAAAACTTGAATAACGTCGTAAAACCCAAAAGCTTTTTAAAGGAATAAACAATTGATTTTCCATTGTGTCTGCTGTTTGGGCCTTACGACGATAATTAAATCCGACGAAATATTTAAAACAATAGGTACCTATGCATTTTTAGGCTGTTTCTACACTGAATACTTAGTTTGCGTGAGAGACACTTCCAACGTGGAAAAAGGGTTAACGTCGTAAGGCCCAGATAGCAGACACAATAGAGCAATCGATTGTTTTTGCCTCGTATGAAGCTTTTGGGTCTTACGACGTTAAAAGTTGGCAGCGCACTTGTGACTCTACTGGTGTTACAGGTGTCTATGGGGCGGAGGCGCTTATGATTAGGTGATCCGTCTGCTACATATTATATTATATTGCTGCCTATAACATAAAAAATATCAGCGGTAGAAGATGTATAACGACGGAACTTCTTAAGCCTATGTCTGTTACAAAAAATAATAGTAAAAAGTTTTAATTAGAGCAAAGCTGGCCCAATTACAAGTGGTGACGGTGGGCAGGAATAAGGGCAGGCTCGGCCGCAGCCTCTCTGTTTATGTAAATTTTGCGACAGGTGTTCTGTTTGAAATGACTATCCTCTCTAGGGGTGCCAGGAGGTTGTTACATCTATATTTTATTATATTATCTGGTTTGGACAATTTTTAACCCCCGACACAAAAATTACGGGGTGTTATAAGTTTGACGTGTCTGTCTATCTGCCCGTGTGTGTTTTTTTTTGTTTTAGAAAATTTCTTACCAAGTCAGGGGAGTTATAATTTTTTTTATTTTAGTTTTTATCACGTCAGCCTTATGAAATGTTTTGTACCTCTAGAATACTTGTATTTTTACTGGCGAAAGGTGCCTTTTATCACTACGAATAAAAGTGCAAGCAGATTTAATTGGATGTTAAAAAAAAATCATCATGCATCTCGCAAACCGTCGTAACGTAAGTATAAGTTCCAACCCTGTGCGTAGGAAAGAGTCGTAGTCGTAGTTACGACTTTATACTCTAAATATGAAAGTTCCTTAGAAGCGCTCTCATTTTTTATAAACATTACATTAGCTCTCAATAAAAATGATAGCTAATAAATAAATAATATTAAATAAATTGAGACAACATCACGTACATTGTTCTGGTCCCAAACTAAGGTTTTCCCTTGTGCTATGGAAACCAGAAACAACGAATGAAAAGAATGGTCGTATCTACAAATGTGTGAATTTACATTTGTACGTAGATACGACCTAAAGCGTGCCAATTGGCAAAGGGATAAAAAATGTCGGTGTTAGTGCGTCGGCAGCCCTACCGAACATTTGTCTGGGTCGATCTACATAAGTTCGCAGCTTAGGCGCACACCGCGGACGATCACTGTTGACGCGCGACAGAAATAGACGCGCTTGTTTGGCTCTCGCAAAATGTTGGCTTATTAGAGGCTGTTGCTGTACTTGGAAATATCCATAGACATAAGCGTGCCCAGGTGTGATAAGGAGCCCTTCACCTCGAATCATGATGACGTCATCATCATCATCATCAAATCTAATTTAACTTATTGTTGAGGATCGGCAGCTGGAACAGCCTTCGATCCTCAACACTTATCGTAGTACTTTTATCGATAGAAATGAAAAACCATTTGGGGGGAAAGGGTTCAAAGATCGGCAGCGCACTTGTACTCTACTGGACTAGCAGGTGTCTACCGCTTACCATCAGGTGATCAGTCTGCTCCTCTGCCACCTATCACAAAAAATATTATAGTTAAAGAGTTTATAAAACACACCTATATTAATTTAAGTTTTTTTATTGTTTATAAGCACCTAGCTTGTAAAAAATCTGATTTGCCCCTCTCTTTCCCAGAACCTAGGTACGCCCATGTCCATAGTGTAGACTTTGTTATCGATTACAGGTAGTTCCATTGCCTACCAATAGATGGCACTGGGTGTCGATTGCAACGCGCTAGTGTTGCGCCTATTCGGTTCTATGGAGTATATCTCTTTATAAACAGTATAGATTTACCTATGTAAACCAGTCTTAAGAAATAGGCGGCCCATGTTTACCCCTTTTGGAATATTGAGTTATAATCTCGTGTTGTTGGGTATTACCGTGAGAAAGGGCTTACAACGTTCCAGTGTTTATGTTTGACGAATTTTGCCACGGATTTGGGACTAAGCCTGATGACGTAATAACGGCTACCTGCAGATATCCAGGCGGTGAGTTCAAAATTTTCCACTTTCCCTATTTGGTACAAAAAGGAGGTGGATAGCAAGTTTTTTTTTTATATTTGTGTTTTTCGATAAAAGTTATTATACAGGGTGTTGGTTGGATCCATAAATGTATATCCCCCTAACCAAATATTCTACCAACGATTTTAAACAAAGTTTGTTTTATGTAAAGTAAAGTAGGTATACATTTTGTTCTATGACTTTTGGAAATTCGTTGAATTTTTTCGACTCTCCATACAAAATGACCAAGTCACGTGGCCAATTTTGTATGAAAAGTTAATATTTTTTACGCATTTTTTTAAAATCATAGAATAAAATTAAATATAAGAAGTCCCGAGTCGAGCAAAAAGTATGTTTTGAATTTTTGGGACGCAGCTCGGGTTTGTGATCACCGCACCGCATTAGGCAAATGCCATCATAGTAGCGATGACTTGATTTCTATGATGGAGAACTTTGCCCTGCAGTGGGACAGTTATATACTGTCCTATTAGCCTACTAGCTGATACTTTTTACTTTTCTAACATGAAAAACATTTGTCCTTTTGTGCCTCAACATCATGTTTTGATCTTTACCGCTTACCATCAGGCGGATTGAGGTCATCTTGATTGTCCTCAATATAAAAAAAACTAGTAGCCCGCCCTCACTTCGTTTCGGGGAAATAGTTCCACTGTCTACTAATAGATGGCGCTGGGAGTCGATTAAATCGCGCTAGTGTTTTCGGTTTACCTATAAGCTCTGACGTGGACTATGAGAATTTAACCTCTTTATAAATCATCATCATCATCATCAGCCTGTTGCAGTCCACTGCTGAAACATAGGCTCTCCAAATGCTCGCCACTTGCTCGATCTTCGGCTACTCGCATCCAGCTCCAGCCAGCCCTCTTGCGCAGATCATCACTCATCTGGCCTGAGGTCGTCCTACACTACGTTTTACCGAGACGCGGTCTCCACTCAGAACTCGTTTACCCCAACGGTTGTCAGTTTGCGGCAGATACGGCCAGCCCACTGCCACTTCAGCTTGCTAATCCGGCTTTATAAATAGTATAGATGAAACTAAATTCAATGCACTTCCTTATAGCTCTGTTCTAAAAACAATTGGCCCACGGCTTCCGAAGCAATTATCCCTCCAAGCCCTAGAGGTTGGGCAAAAAATCTCCAAATATAATAAATAGTAAGAAGTAGATATTTCGGTAAACAGGTGCCGGGCGAGCCTAATTCCAAGGACTCCACACGATGCCCTTTATGAAAATTGCCTCGCGGTGAGCCGACTAGATCTACCCGTACACTGGCGTGCAAAAAATAACTCTTCAAACCGACTCTTTTTTTATTTTTTCATTTTTTTTTAATGTGATAGGTGGTAGAATAGACGAGCAGGCGGATCACCTGATGGTAAGCAATTGCCGCATCCCATGAACACATCCTCCTTAGTTTGGGACCGGGACAATGTATGTGATGCTGTCTCAATTTATTATTTACTAGCGGCCGCCCGCGACTTCGTCCGCGTGCAAAGTAACTTATTACCCCCTTTTAACCCTTACAACCCTCTTCTCGCAATAAAAAGTAGCCTATGTTCTTCTCAGGGTCTAGATTATCTGTATACCAAATTTCTTTAAATCGTTAAGTAGTTTTGGCGTGAAAGAGTAACAGACAGACAGACAGACAGACAGACAGACAGAGTTACTTTCGCATTTATATTAGTATGGATTTAATTTAAGATGGAGGCCTTTGCCTCTGAGGATTGAATTGTGGGAGAGCCACGCTTCGGCATGAATGGGCCGGCTCGACCGGAGTGATACCACTGCCTCACAGAAAACCGGCGTGAAGCAGCCCCTGTGCTGTGTTTCGCCGAGTGAGTGAGGGTACCGGAGGCCCACCCGGGGAGAGGAAGGGGATTAAGGGCGGCGGCAATTGCTTACCATCAGGTGATCCGCCTGCTCGTTTGCTACCTATCACATAAAAAAAATATAAAGATTTAAAAAAATGTAGGAATAAAATTGCTTACCAACAAAGACATAATTTTGTCCCCAAGTCCAAAAAATACTTTTTCCCGTCCGTTGGTATCACGTCCGCAGATAATATTGGAAATTTCTTATATTTTTATAGCCAGCGCTCACCTTCACGACTAAGCGAAATTACCTATTGCCTTGCCCTAACAAAATCATCGAATTTAACCAGTTTTCCTCATTTGATCCAGTAGCTCAGTGGATTAAGAACGCACTTTCCTTTTGGGGGGTCGTAGGATTTTTTTTCTTCCGTATCTTCTATCTATACTGTTTATAAAGAGATAACTTCTATAGACAACGAAAAGGCTTATAGGTAAACCGAAAACACGAAACGCTTGCGCGATGTAATTGGCACAGCGCCATCTATTGGTTCATTTCTGAATTAAGGTCCCGAAGTGAAGTGAGGGCGGGCCACTAGTTTATGATAAAGTGACGTGAGAAAGATAAAGTGATAATAAAGTGACCGACAAAGTGTATAGAATCAGCATGCTAAAGTGGCAATGGGCTGGCCATATCAGTCGAAGAACTGACAACCGTTGGGGTAGAAAAGTTCTTGAGTGGAGACCGCGACTCGAAAAGCGTAGTGTAGGACGGCCTCCGGCTAGATAGAGTGACGATCTGCGAAAAGCCGTTGGTATAGATTGGATACGTCTCGCCGAAGACAGGGTGAAATGGTGAACATTGGGGGACGCCTATGTCCAGCAGTGAACTGAGCGGTCTGAGTCCACTGCTGGACATAGGCCATCGCTGGACATAGATCACGACACGATCGATTTTTCGCTACTTGCATCTTTCACATTAAAAAGTTTGGCGATGAGGAATAACTTCATGAGGAAACCA
Organism: Cnaphalocrocis medinalis; assembly: GCA_014851415.1. Taxonomy (NCBI): domain Eukaryota; kingdom Metazoa; phylum Arthropoda; class Insecta; order Lepidoptera; family Crambidae; genus Cnaphalocrocis; species Cnaphalocrocis medinalis. Next base: position 4,520,666 of record CM026292.1, read on the forward strand.
ACACGTTTCGGATATTTTTTGTTTCCGGTCCTTTTGTTTATTAACAGTATCATTATTTGAATGTCACCAATGCAATGGCGGAAAACATAATAAAATAAAGCTGTTAAAAATTAAAACCATCCATCAATCCTAAATAAACAGGCATTAATTCACATTACTCTAAGCCCTCGGTGATTTGTCATGCGCATCACTCTCGCTACGTATCCCTGTTTGCCATTTAGAGGAAACATGGCTCTACAATCTGTCATCATTATTATTTAGAATTAGTACGAGTACGTACAGCCACACATCAAAGTATACAAAACTGTCAAATTTCTTCAATCGACTCTCATCTTACTGTCATACACATTAGGTTGAATATTAGAGTTAGGAATTTGACAAGCTGTGGTAACCTCATGTGTGGCTGACTCTAAGTTATGTGGCTATAGTGTTGGCTATCGATTAGTCCGGTAAAAACAGCTATATAGTTAAATGTATTAATGTTTCAAAACTGTTAAAAATAGATACGGTTTAGTAGCTAACAATTTAAATCAATAGGCGTTATCAGTGCGCCCTACCCCACCTTAAGGATGTAGGCTTGTTATTCCCTTGAAAGGTATCCGGGATTATTCCGGCGTCCACTGAAGATAAAATGTTTTTAAAACAAAAACACTGTTTCCAACTAATAATAAAGGATTCTGATTGATACCCGATTCCATCAGGCACGCCCCAAGCGATTTAATCTTTTATCTCCAACGGCGGACGGTGTACATTTGCATTGCTTAATTAAATCAGCAACTCTTCGGTGCGCATCGTTCTCAATCCCCTTGCTTTTAATGGGAATGAGTTTAAAAGAATAATTACACTTTTTATGAGACACTTAAACAAATTGTGACTTAAAGAAGCAAAGGTCAGATGACGCGGGTATTGGAAATGCGATTATTAAAGATTGGGAATGTCAATAGAAATTGGAATCCTTAATCAAAATAAGTCTTATTTTTAATTCCTGACACACAAATGTAAAAGGAGTTAGTTACTTAAAGGGTAGCTGATCAATGAACGTCACTATATTAAAAGTAGATCCGGCATTAATCTATGGATACGTCTATCAGATTTTTGAAGTAAAAATGTAGAAGACTTTTTAGAGCCGATCATTGCAAATGAATCTGCTAGGCTCGGCAGACTGTCGTAGAGTGTGAAGGCTCCGTGCTGGTCATCACGGTCCTTCTTCACTTAAGGATGATGACAGGGTGCCCAGGGGTTGAGTCGGTAAACTTCCAGCAGTAAGAGTGACATAACTGACATACTCACGCATACCCGTTCGCCAAGGAGCGGACACGTATGCTTAACGCATTTCCCCTGGGACAAAAAAAGGCTAGACTGACTCGTATGCTGCGTTATTAACTTTTAGGTGCTTTCTCCTTACCCGTATATACAAACATAAATACATGCGCCAGACAATCACACCAACCAACCTGGTCTCAAACTAGGGCAACTCCTGTACTATGAGTAGGTACCAGATGACGATATAGATATTTCGGTACCGTTTCAAGTGAAGATCCGTTTTATCCCGATTCATCTTGAAGCCAATCGTCCCTACTGCACTCTCCAACATCTGCTGCTGCTGTACCTGCTCTGCTTGTTGACCTAGCAGCGTTAGATCATCAGCGTATCCTATAACCTTGTGTATACCATTCAGTCGCTGAGCCAACGAAGTAAGGAAGTAAGACTGAATCGGAGTCGAACTATGTAAACTATACTTAAATGATCAAACGCTCAAACATCCGAAACGTAAAAAGCAACCGACATTTCGTCAATGGCACCCAATTTTTCCTCACCGCCGAATGTTTAATGGCATGGAAAAACCTAGTACTTACATAAATGGGGAGTTAACGGGCCCTACTTCCACTTGGCTGGTCGTAGGCCTCTCGACACTGGCCAAAAGGTATTGTAGTGGCATCATGCTGAAGCTAGGATCGGGCAATGTACCAATAAAAGATTGTCAAACGATTGTAGTTTGACCGGGTCGTTAGTAACTGAGAAATTATTGAATACTAGCTGCGGTCCGCGGTTCCACCGGCGTTGTGATAGAATTATTGTTGTATTATGGATAAATGTAAGAAAATAAGTAAATAAACAGTATGCCTTTATGAAAATTATGTAAACATAGGTAAGTAGGCTACGGCATTTGTTATTCTGATATAAGATATCTAGATATATTGTGAAGTTTTATTAAAATCTAATACGTTAGTTTTTGGATGAAAGAACAACCAATGATGTAAATCTTCAAAAACTCTCGCTTTTAAAATTAAGGTCTTTTTCCTCACTGCTGAGCGAATGGTAGAAAAAAGCACATAGATTTCACCGCAGATAGACAGAGATTTAAAAGTGGACTAAAATAGAAGAAAAAAATACACTCTACCAACATACCAAATAAACAAAAAACGCCAGGCAATAGCTAACGATAGCTGGAGGCTCCCAGCACACCCAGACTCGAGTCGAATTCAAAGATTGGCAGCCCAACTGTAAGACCAGTATTGCGGGAGTCCGTATTACCATCCGTGTTCCGTCTGCTCGTCTGCCACCCATCACACAAAAAAACATCTTCATCAGCAACCCACACTCGTCCACTACTCACGATTTTCGGCCACTCTCATCCAGCCCACACCAGCCAGCCTTCGAATATCATCGTCCCATCTTATCGCAGGGCTAAAAAAAAACTGCCCCTGTTCAATAAGTTCCTAGTCGAGCTACACTACATTGGAAAAGGGCCAAGAACGAGAAATGTCTTGGCAAAACAGGAGCCCGTCAAGCTTGAGCGGCGACTTTGTGGACATTTTAAAAGATATTTTTCATTGGACTCAAATACAAAAGTTGTTTTAGTCTTAAATAAGTTCTATTGTGCTAGTTGCAACGTAACATGTAAGCTAATTTTAATTCGAACAGTAAACAAAAACGCTAACCCATACAAATACCGTGGGAGAGCCACGCTTCGGCATGAATGGACTGGCTCGACCGGAGTAATACCACCGCCTCACAGAATACCGGCGTGAAGCGGTGCATGCCCTGTGTTTCGCCGAGTGTGGGTACGGGATCATCTGATCGTAAGCGATTGCTGCCGCCAATAGACCACACACCAGAGGAGTCACAAAATTGCGCTGCCAACCTTCAACCCAATTGTGCCTACGATACCCTCACTCACAAAGCACAGCACAGGCCCTACTTCACGCCGGTCTTCTGTGAAGGCGTGGTTTCACTCGGCCCATTCATACCGAGCCGTGGCTCTCCCACGGTTAAACGTGCTGCAAAACCGCCTTTAAGTAAGTGTAAGGCCGCCTTTGTTGTATATTACTCCTATAATAACTAACTTGTTTTATCATTCAATTATTCTTTCATTCATTCATTTATCCATTCATTCATTCATTCAAAACACGCTAGTCTGATTCAGAAAGCGTTCTAAATAATCGCAGTCCTCGCTCACTGCCATTCTTGCATGCAAAGCTATATTATGCGGAAATATTACGGGTATTAATCAGTCTGTGTTTAGGACGATCCCCATTTATATGCGCTCGGGCAGGTCGCCATGCCGCGTCTGATCCTGAATCTGCAGCACTCAGAGACGTGAAATTAATTTTAATTGACACTTATGAAAAAATGTTGAACCTTATTCTAATTATATCGGTAGTAAAAGAAAAATCAACAAACATTTGAGTTGGTGCAGGAATCGAACCCGCGACCCTTGCACTCAAACCACTGTGCTAAACGGGTTGTTGATTTAACTCCACCGGTACCGGTACGGGTACCGGAGGCCCACTCGGGGGGAAGGGGATAAAAGGTTGGCAGCGCACTTGTAACTCCACTGGAGTTGCAAGTGTCCATGGACGGCGGCAATTGCTTACCATCAGGTGATCCTCCTGCTCGTCTGCTACCTATACACTAAAAAAAAACCTTATTCTAATTATATCGATTATATCGGTAGTAAAAGAAAAATCAACAAACATTTGAGTTGGTGCAGGAATCGAACCCGCGACCCTTGCACTCAAACCACTGTGCTAAACGGGTTGTTGATTTAACTCTGAATGTAGGCAGCAGCAGCAATCCCGGTTTGAGAAAAAGTATGTTTCGAATTTTTTTGAACATAGTCTCGGGTTTGTAATTACCAACCCGCATTAGGCAAGCGTGGTGATTAAGCCTAATCCCATCATAGTAGCGATGAGCTTTCACTTCTATGATGGAGGCCTTTGCCCTGCAGTGGGACAGTACATGCTGATACTTTATGCAGCAATCGATCTTCGTATTATTAATTTGTGCTTCAAGATCCCATTTGAAAGGAGCAAGCTCTTCTCCACTGACCTACCGACAATTCAAATCTTTGCCATCTCTCAACCCAACTACATAAGAAAATGTAAGAAAACCAATCACAAAATGACTTACATACAGCAAACAATATTCGGGTCATCCAATTTGTCGATGCAATTTATTCAATATCACAATATGGAGATTGATCCAATTCAGTGACGAGTGTAGCGAAAACAAAGCTGATTTGCTAAGTAAAGGGCATGTCCCATAACTGGCTAAGATATTGTACAGAAGGTATTTCACAAATTCAAAATAAATCTATTGAGGAAATACTTATACAAATAATTATAATTCGTCGTTAACAGCAATTTAATATTGTGACTCCCAATCTACATCGATATTTATAATCTCTTCAATTACACATTGTTGTCCAACTGAAAGCGTTTGAAAAGAGGTCCCAACAGTCATTAGTCTCATAGATGTACAATTTAAACAATTTACAACTGTACATTTATGAATTAGGAATATGCCGTCGAGGTTGATAACAAAATATAGTATTTTATTTTCGACCCTTATCCATAGTAATTGATCTTAAATTCCAAAGATGCCAAATAGCGCTCTTTTACGAATGGAGCCATCATAGACACTTCTAACGCGTTCACGTTGTAACTAGGGTTTTTATGACCGAATCCATTATAGCATACAATATGGTGCCATAATAAAAACGGCATAAAATCATTAACTGCAAATGACGATCCATGTTAGATATCTCTTGTCACTTAGAGATAACCATAATGTATTGTTAAACCACAGCTGACCGACATCATCAACAAAATGTTATTACTTGTTCTGTATTGCTGTACCTACTTATTTTAAACGTTTTTTTTATTTGTGTCAGAAAACAAAGCCAATATAAAAAATTTATAGGTGTTGTAGGCTCTTTTTTGGAAATCTGTAAGAGTACAAGGTCTTAGCCGAGCGTTCATACAATTTGGGACAACACCTTTTGCTTTTCTCTTTGCGCTATCATCCATGTTGAGTGTTTATTCTGTTGACATTCCTTGTAACATGCACAGATATTTGGAAAAATACTGCTGTCCTCTTCTTGATATATTCATATAGTACAGTATCAACAATAAGCCAAAAAAGTAGAACATAATACTAGTGTACAAATTATTGTGTGCGTGGACACAATGGGAGCTATCCCTTGAGAAAAATCCGCTAGATGGCGTACGTAGCACTGAGATCGATCTACAAGGTAATTGGATGTTTTTGATGTGAGATATCAAAATGTCACTAAACAACCAATGATGTCGATGTTGGACCTCGGTTTAACAGTAGCGGATCTAGCATCTAGCGGATTTTTCATATGCAATAGCCCCTATTACCGGTATCGTGTGAGAGCTATGGTGTAAATAGGACGGCTAGTCTCAACCTGATATAAAACTTACGACCTTTCCGTTTAGGCGATGAACGTTATTATCCACTGAGCTACTATTGCTTTATACTTAACTGTTTTTACACAGAAGTATAAAAATGTCCTTTTAAGATTAAAGTCATATCTTTGAGGCTCAAAATCTGCACCACGCATGTTACCAACGAATGAAATTTACCTTTTATCCCGTTACCCGAAGACAATTTTCGCTAACGCAAATAGGAAACCTTAGGCTTTAGGCTTGCAATATCCCGGGACGCGGATGCAGGTATATCCGCTTCCTCCGCGAATTAGAATGGAGTGCAGTATGCAGCTTAAGCCTGGGCGTAAATCTAGCCGGGTGTGCCATACCGTAAGCTGTGGCCGGGTAGGGTTGCCAGTGATAGCAGAGAAACTTAAAGATACAAAGTACAAACATTTAACCGGTAGCCACAAAGAGGTGCATCGTCGTGCATTATCTATACTGTTGTGTTTATAAATGAGTTAATTCTATCATCATCATCATCAGCCTGGTAGTATCCTTTGCTAAGTATAGGCTTACCTTCCCTAACGCCAATGTATCCGGTCCTCAGCTGCTCGGATCCAGGTGGTCCCTCCGATTTTGGCATGTGATTTCCGTTTGCTTCTAAGTCCAGGTTACACTGAGCATGATTCAAAATTTCGAAAGTCTGGTAATTACAATAAAATTACTACCGTCTGAACTTCGCAACCCATTTGAACCACCGAGTATGGAAAATGCGTTCTTATCCGTTCGACTAGGTCCTGCCTCATACGCCAAAGGTCGCAGGTTGGATCTCCACCCTGGACAAACATTCGTGTGACGAACACTAATGTTTGTTGTGTATGGGTATTATGTATTTAAGTAAGTATATATTTGTGTTTCCTCTGTTGTCTGATATCTGTAACACAAGTGCATAAGCTACACAGTACGGAGAGTTTTCCCCTAAGCCGTGACCAGCCAAATAATCTTGAAATTCGCGGTCGAGTTTGTTTCGGGCGAGTTTTCCCCTAAGCCACTCCGACATGAGGTGTTGTGTGAATTTATTTATTTATCCACCGAACTACTATCGCTCCAATATCACATTAATAAACGCCTGTTGCTAACCCTACGCTCCAAGGCGAGACAGTCTCTGCGCACTTTATGAGGAGATTATTAGGCGGCAGTATTACTACCCAATATTGAAATGTTCCACAACACACGGCGACTAATTACAATATCACAGGGATTTGCCAGTGTTATGCCGGTGGTGTTACTGGAAACAACAGAGGGAGACTAAGCTTTGGGGCTAAGAGGATCACCAGCATCGTCATTTGTTTAATGCGCCTCATCCTTGTCTTTCTTCCTTTGTTTTGTCAAACTGACGTCACCCAGAGATTATTAGGCGGCAGTATTACTACCCAATATTGAAATGTTCCACAACACACGGCGACTAATTACAATATCACAGGGGATTTGCCAGTGTTGTGTTGGTGGTATTACTGGAAACTACAGAGGGAGACTAAGCGTTGGAGCTAAGGGGATCACCAGCATTGTCATTTGTTTAATGCGCCTCATCCTTGTCTTTCTTCCTTTGTTTTGTCAAACTGATGTCACCCAGGGATTATTAGGCGGCAGTATTACTACCCAATATTGAAATGTTCCACAACACACGGCGACTAATTACAATATCACAGGGATTTGCCAGTGTTATGCCGGTGGTGTTACTGGAAACAACTGAGGGAGACTAAGCTTTGGAGCTGAGAAGATCTCCAGCATTGTCATTTGTTTAAGGTGTGAGATCCTTGTCTCTCTTCCTTTGCTTTGTCAAACTGACGCGATGACGACACTGAGACATTATTAAACGGCAGTGTTACTTTACTACCCAATATTGAAATGTTCCATAACACACGGCGACTAATTAGGTACAATATCACAGGGGATTTGCCAGTGTTGTGTTGGTGGTATTACTGGAAACTACAGAGGGAGACTAAGCGTTGGAGCTGAGAAGATCAACAGCATTGTCATTTGTTTAATGCGCCTCATCCTTGTCTTTCTTCCTTTGTTTTGTCAAACTGATGTCAATTAGATATTATTACCCGATATTGAAATGTTCCACAACACACGGCGACTAATTACAATATCACAGGGATTTGCCAGTGCTATTCCGGTGGTGTTACTGGAAACAACAGAGGAAGACTAAGCGTTGGAGCTGAGAAGATCACCAGCATTGTCATTTGTTTAATGCGCCTCATATTTGTCTTTCTTCCTTTGTTTTGTCAAACTGACGTCACCCAGGATTATTAGGCGGCAGTATTACTACCCAATATTGAAATGTTCCACAACACACGGCGACTAATTACAATATCACAGGGATTTGCCAGTGTTGTGCCGGTGGTATTAGTTGGAACAACAGCAGGAGACTAAGCTTTGGGGCTAAGAGGATCACCAGCATTGTCATTTGTTTAATGCGCCTCTTCTTTTTCTTCCTTTCTTTGTAATTTTGTAGGCCACCAACGCCTACTATCACTACAGACCACAACCATATTATTGCCTCTTTGGCTATCTTGGTTATTTGATTGTGTTCAGTGTTCTTTATTTGTAAGCACCTGAGTACTTAATATAAGAACTATTAACATTATTTTTGTTTCATACTTTTTTTGTTGTTCATTAATTGCTCCCAATTTTGTTGTGTTCCTATTTTACCTTATGGCTAGTATATGCTTATAGTGATATGATTTATAAATATTCTCTCTTCTAGTTAAAACTTAACACGCAAGATGTTTGTACAGTTACCATACGTATTCCAAGTAGCTACGTATATTTCCCAAGATGTAGCTCTTATTCCGAGGGGCATAAGCGTCAAAAGCAGCTAAACAGTGCATCAACTCTAGCTGTTTACTGTACAAACAACGTAAATCCTCTAAAATTTTCCGGGTTACATTAATTACGTTTCCAAATTAACGATGCGCGAGATCATTTCTGTAACATAGACAGGTTTGGAGCCATAAGATGCTAAAGATTATCTCAGCACTCATTTAATGCACAAAATACTATTACAATAAAGCGTATTCTTAAGTGGTAGTAGGAACTGTAACGATGGTAAACTCCTCTGATAGGTACTGGCCGCCGTTTATGGCTGATTTTATAATCTGTCATAAGTACATTGAAAAACAAACAGACACGCTCTCGGAGCAGATTCGCACCTGAGTTACGAGATCGCGAGGAACTTGAGTAAGGAGGGTCCAGACCTCACGTTATAGTAGGGACTTGGAGGAAATGTCCTCCCAGATTGTGGTAGTTAGAAAGTGAACTAACCTATTAATTTCAGAAAAGCAATAAAAGATATTTCAAACCAATACCGCCTCCGCCTCATTGCAATATTATGGAGAATGGAATGTTCCCTATGAAAAGGGAAGATCTTCCGCCGAGCCGTGTGGTATTAGCTCGGGGACCAAGGTCCAGTTTACCATCTTGGTTTGTCGAATGAAAAGAAAGAAAACTTAGAAAAAGTAGTTTTTACGCTTCGGCATGAATGTGCCGGCTAGACTGGAGTGATCCCACAGCCTCACAGAAGACCGGCGTGAAGCAGAGCCTGCGCTGTGTTTCGCCGAGTGAGTATGGTAACGGGGGCCCAATTGCGGGGAAAGGTTGGCAGCACATTTGTGTCTTGTACTATTGTTGCAAGTGCCTATGGGCAGCGGTAATCGCTTACCATCAGGTGATCCGTCTGCTCGTCTGCCACCTATCACATAAAAAAACAGAAGTATCTTCAGACGAAAGGTTTTAATGGCCCTACTTTACGTTTAATTGTAAATTGTACATCCTGTGAGAAACTCCACCTGCTTTTCTCGATATCACTTGTTAGTAACCAGTAACTTGTTTTAAATTATTCATTGACAAGACACAAAGTACGGAACTCGTTGTTGTTTTGGGATCTTCCGTTTGGGTACCGATCCGGTAGGCCCCCGGCCGGCAGGCGCCTATAAGGTGTTTCCGAAGTAAGTTACTAAATTGTTTTGATGTTTTGTTAATTTTCGTTTAGAAATTTAGGTTTGATTTAAGTTTAGGTTGCAAACCTTCAAAAAGCGAGCGTATTCCTTCTTAAAAGGTCGGCAGTGCACTTGTTGCAGGTGTCCATGGGCGGCGGTATTGCTTAACATCAGATAAAGAAATATTCTTTATGCAGTTTTATTCCCTACTAGCGCCGCCCGCGACTTCGTCCGCGTGGAAAAGTAACTTTTTTACCCCCTTTTAACCCTTACAACCCCCTTTTCGCAATAAAAGTAGCCTAGTTCTTCTCAGGGTCTAGATCTCTGTATACCAAATTTCATTTAAATCCGTTCAGTAGTTTGGGCGTGAAAGAGTAACAGACAGACAGACAGACAGACAGACAGACAGACAGACAGACAGGACAGACAGACAGACAGACAGACAGACAGACAGAGTTACTTTCTGCATTATAATATTAGTATGATAGAACATTTATGAAAGTAAAAAATTATGAAAGCTACCGCTGATTCGGTAAGTCGGTAATCCGTCTGTTCTTGTGCCCCCTAATATCATGAAAAAAATCTAAATATGTATAAAATATGCGGCATGAATGAGCCGGGCCGGCTTGACTGGAGACCACGGCCTCACGGAAGACCAGCTTGAAGCAGCGCTCACACTGTGTTTCGTCGAGTGTGTGAGGATACCGGAGGCCCAATAATTGGGGTAAAAGGGGTTTAAAGGTTGGTAGCGCACTTGTGACTCTACTGGTGTTGCAGGATATTAATGTTGAATATTATAGTAAGTATAAGTATCTATATTTTTTTTTATTATTTTGTGCGGTCGGCTATGCAAGTCCCATTCAGACCAGTGTCACTGCGACCAGTTTGATCTATAGTAATCGCCGCTATGCTACAATTCAGCAAGTACCTATAGTTAGAATCTAATTAACCCTATATGAATCCGCTCAGGCTATATCGCCGTCCTATTTTAGCCGTAGCCCTTAGAGCAGGAAAGATTACGAACATTCTCTTCTAAAATGACTAAAGCCCCGGCGTGTTAGTTTTTGCTTATTTTCCCTTTGAACGGTACCGCAGAAAATCGTGCAACAGCCAACCAAGAGTAGGGTAAGCAAAAATATTTTTTTTAAACTTTTTTTAATATTAAATGGCTTTGCACTTGACCTCATCTCACCTGATGGAGAGTGACAATAAGGTCTAAGATGTAGCGTGCTTTCCCAGAAGAAGCCTATTTTACTCTCGACTTAAAGACACCCAAATTGTAGCTCTCTAGGAAAACAGAAGCCGGCAAGTTGTTCCATTTCTTAGCAGTTCGTATGAGAAAAAAGAAGCAAAACGACGAGTGGACCAGGTGAACTGTCGATCTAGTGAAGGTCGCGGGAGACCCTTGGATGCGAGTAACACAGGACCGATCTGTGTGAAGAACTTTGGAGGAGGCCTAATATGTCCAGCAGTGGACGTCTATTGGTTGAAATGATTGTCCTTAGAGATCCATTCATAACTAGTGTTGTGCCTAAACAAATTTTCCACCCACTAACAACGAAATTAAAGTTAGGGCAAAATTATTTCCGTGCGAGTGTCAAGTTGTTTGCGAAGATGAATTACTATACCGTAATGCTGTACACTATAAAGCCGGAAAATGTACCCGTAATTTCCCAGGTGGGATTGTTTCTTTGCCGGTACAGTCAGCGAGAGAAATTGTTCTACCCTTTGATAGTCTTTTCCACAGTGATAGCTCTGAGGGCAAGAACGGGAAACTTCTCAACAAGATGCCAAGGATTCAACTCTTGTGGGTTATAATGATATCGAGCGCCAAAAAGAGCCTACCTGGGAAGGCCAAATGGTCGAAGGCAGTAGGCCGTCCAAGGTAAGGTACCGCTGGACTCTAGATAGAAGCTCTTATTTTTTAACGGAGGCGAAGGCTCACTTTGGGCCGCTGCGCCATCCTAGTTTGTTAGACTTATAATGAAGCCGTCCCATAAGAAAGGAGATCATATTTGTCGCATAATAAACCACGCAGTGCTGTTGTGTAAGAAGGGTAGAAAGCTAGTTTGGAGCGTACCTCAGATCTCTGAGCCAATCTTGTAATCTGCCAATCTTGGCAGCGTACTTGTAACTCTTCTGATGTTGCAAGTGTCTATAGGCGGCGGCAATCGCTTTACAGGTGATCCATCTGCACATAAAAAAAATTAAAGCAACTGGTTACAAAATTTCTCTGCTGACGGTACCGGGCGTGATATTACGCGCCTACCGCGGGATTAACGCGACGCCTAGATTGCGAACTATTGAAATTTACGCTCCACTTTTACCCCCGCGAACTGAATATATTAACCGAGTGGGACGCGGACAAATAGCTCGTTAGCAGATCAGGTAGCTTGTGTTATGTTTATTATGGCCAAGTGGAGGAGTTTAGTCAGCAATGAGAGAGACTTACTCTTAAGCCTGTTAAAAGACAAGAATCTTGTCTTTTAGCAGGCTTCAAGACAATTGATTGCGTACTATTGATATTTACGCTCCACTTTTACTGAATATATTAACCGAGTGGGACGCGGACAAATAGCTCGTTAGCAGATCAGGTAGCATAGTTGTGTTATGTTTATTATGGCCAAGTGGAGGAGTTTAGTCAGCAATGAGAGAGACTTACTCTTAAGCCTGTTAAAAGACAAGACAATTGATTGCGTACTATTGATATTTACGCTCCACTTTTACTGAATATATTAACCGAGTGGGACGCGGACAAATAGCTCGTTAGCAGATCAGGTAGCATAGGTGTGTTATGTTTATTATAGCCAAGTGGAGGAGTTTGGTCAGCAATGAGAGAGACTTACTCTTAAGCCTGTTAAAAGTAAAGACAAATTGATTGCGAACTATTGAAATTTACGCTCCACTTTTACTGAATATATTAAACGAGCCGGACGCGGACAAATAGCTCGTAAGCAGATCAGGTAGAAATTGTGTTAATAGCATAGTAGCTGAAATGATGATAATGAAATCCTTCATCATATGAGCAAACCCTACCTACTGTACTGTATTTCGTAGATGGGCGTAGGGTAGACAATGTTTAAAGCCTTATTACGAAGGTCATAGAACAAATTTGATTCAGAGTGATTGGTACACGACATGATGTTAATGTTCACAGATATATCCCTATGCATTTCTCCCATTCGCTTGACAGTAAAGGAATCCATTGTGAGGAAACCTGCATACTTTGGATAGCAAATGTAGACCACTTAGTACTGCTCTGATAAATAATGTTACAAATGAGAAGAAATTACCGATAATTCCCTTAGTCTGTTAGTAATATACTCATGTACATGAATAAGTAACTAAAAGCTTTATACAGCTCCGATCTGCACTCTGTAAAAACATAAGTAAAACCTTATACATTTTTCAATACGCCATAATCCAACACGCGTCTTAGAAAACTCGTCTCAACCGCAGGTTTCTTAGATCTTAAGTCAACGGTTGAAGGTATATATTGGCATTACTGTTCTGCCTGTACGATGATACCGACATATGTGCAGTGGTTCTACATAGCACGCTGTTACTGCAGCAGACAGGGCGGTATTAATTGATGGATGTGGTATCTTTGTTTCAGAAAATATGCAGTAACAAGCAGACTGCATCTCACGGAGATGAATTATGCTGCGTTGGGTGTGTGAAGTTACGCGAAAAGATAGTGCGAGCAACTCCCAAACGTCAAAATGTTTTTTTTTTTGTATTTTTTAATTGTTGACGATGGGAAATGAAGCTGACCCGAAGTCCCGAAGTGAGCCAAAGTAGTCATGCGACTCTTTATGCATAACCTCCTGTAGGAGGGCAGGCAGGCGAGTTATGTCCAACATAAATTTTTCAGTGTCAGTGTAAGTCTGGCAGTCTTGTTCAGTCAACAGCAAAAGTAGATGATCAATATTAAAAACTCTTCACTTAAGTACTCACTATTGAGCGGAGTTCGCGTCTGAACTGTTTGGTCCTGGTGTCAAATTTCATACAGTTCTGGCGCGAACTCCGCTCAATAAGTTAGTATAGAGTTTTTGATTTCGATCATCTACTTTTGTTGTTGACTGAAACCCTCCTTGCCTCGAAAAATACGTTAAGTCACCTATGCAAAAGTGTAAGTAACTGTGTTTGTGCAAAAACGAGCACTATAACAAACCTTGCGCAAGTGGCTCACCGTAGCCGTTGATTGGGTTGGAGGTTATATACTTGATTGATAGTAGAACATTTGACGCGTCCGTTGTAACGGCAACGTGGGCTCTCCTTTTGCTTATCAGAAATAAAATAGCAACCATAACTTGATATAATCATGTGTAGACATATTATCAGTGAAAAATCCATGCAAAAATTACATACAAACTTGTCAATTTTTTTTTTACTTTACGGTAAGCAATGTATAAAGCGTAAAGTATAATGCTGCGTGGGCCTTTTTGCTTCGATCCACCAAGATAAAGTTGCATAATATTTGAATGCTGGGTGTTTTTTTTCAAGTTTTAAGAAAGTATTATATGTATCTATTTGTAAGCTTGGCTTCTGTAACCAGTATCACTGCGACCAGTTGATCTATTGTGATCGCCGCTTGCTACATTTCATCTCAAATCCTATTCTTTAAGAAAGTAATAATTGTTGGACTGAGATCCTTAGCTCCATTGGGCTTAGAATGTGCTTTCCCAGAGCATGTACGTTTACGCATCAGTGGTCCGCCTTCGGTGCATTCATGTTAAAGGGTTCTCCGCGCGAAACACATCCTGCGTAATTAACCTTGTAAGGAAGTAAGTATTTATTCAATGAAAAACTACATTACATGATCAAAAAATGGCACACAAAACAGTCACAATTAAATCATATCGGACTTTTCAGATGCCTCCTCCACCTTGCCTGCTCCGCGGCCCTCGCACTCGCCGTAACCTGAACAAATTGAAACGTCTCTCGGTCGCCAGTATTGCCTCGATCACGCTCTCGGATTATTGACACAGGAAACTTGTCTTTGAGTTGTTGGTTCAGATGACAAAGACTGGATACGTAATGGATATCAGCGTGGAATTTCAGATTGTTAGATTACGGGTAGCTATAATGCCGTAAGCCGTAAAGTCCTTGAGTGGAGACCGCGACTCGGTAAGCGTAGTGTTGGACTGCCCTGCGACAAGATGGGATCATGACATTCGAAGGCTGGCTGGTGTGGGCTGGATGAGAGTAGCCGAAAATCGGGAGCGGTGGCGTGCATTAAGCGGAGATCTACGAGTATGTCCAGTAATCGATGAGTATGGGTTGCTGATGATGATGATTATGGGCCAACCACAAATCGCGTTACACGTTAAGGGATGGTGAGTGGCATTGTGTGACATGGGGAAAGGACAGATCCTTAACTTTTTTTGTTAGGTGGCAGAATAACAGACAGATCACCTGATGGTAACTGATAGCCGCCGCCCATACATACCCACAACACCAGTAAATTCACAAGTGAGTTGTCAACCTTAATGGAATAAAATGGCCTATATTTAATGATTGTGTTGCAGGTGTCTATGGGCGGCGACAATTGCTTGCCATCAGGTGATCCGTCTGCCCATCTACCACGTATCACATAAGAAAACCTCACGCCTATTTTCTGTAGGCCGTTGTATCACTTGACCGGAGAGTCAGCCTTTGTCTGCTCAATAGAAATCTATATCTTCTATACTATTTATAAAGCGATAACTACTATAGACAACGACAAGGCTTATAGGTAAACCGAAAACACGAAACGCTTGCGCGATGTAATTTAGCACAGCGCCATCTATTAGTTCATTTTTCAATTACGGTCCGAAGCGAAGTCGAAGTGAGGGCGGGCCACTAGTAATTTATAAAAATATATTGTGTTGAAGGTAAGTATATTAACATGACGCGAACGAAGTCGCGAGCGGCTGCTTAAATAAATAAATGCGAAAGACAATCACACCAATCAACCTGGTCTCAAACTAGAGCAACCCCTGTAATATGAGAACCAGGTGACGATAATTAACTGGGGGCGTCAACTCAGAACAGCCAAAAAATTTTGGAAATTGTAGCTTCCTAAATTGACTTGACCGGCAATCGAACCCGGGACCTTTCGCGCTTCAGGCGAACACTGCCACTGCGCCATCGAGGCCGTCAGGAACCAGAATGACTCAATCAATGTATCTGTAGTCTGTAAAACTAAAACGTAAGCTACTCCGACGCTTCGGTAATTTGGTCCATAAAATAATATTCGGGAAGTCGTTACCTTGCCTCTTTTGCTCCGACACACATTTAGGCCGCCGCTCACAAACTCTCCACTGGATGTATGTAACACCGAAATGTCAAACGAGAACGAAACAATTTTAAATTTTAATTATTCCTACTACTATTATAAAGGCGAAAGTTTGTAAGTATGGATGTATGGATGTTGTTACTCTTCACGTAAAAACTATGAATGGATTTGAATGAAACTTACCACAATATAGCTTATACATCAGAATAACACATAGGCTACAATTTTTGAGGTTTCTACGTACCTGAAGTCCACCGCGAACGAAGTCGCGGGCAAAGCTAGTTATGTAATAATGCACGTTAATAGTTGATCCTGCGCCTGATCTCTCTTTGGTCTCGTCATATTGATGTTCCATCGAATTATGAGGGTAAAGGAATAGAAAATGTATTTGTGTGTACACTTGTGGTCTTGTGTGATCGTTGAGATTGAATTATTTTTAAAACTGTATGTACTGTAACTTGATTTAGTATCTACGAAAAATATTCACTTATTCATTAGACTCCGTTGGTCTAGTGTTTTAAGTACTGGCCCAACCCAGACCCCGGGATCAGAGGGTTCTGGGTTCGATTCCCGGGTCGAGCTAAAAAGTATGTTTCGATTTTTTAACATAGTAATCCCATCGTAGTAGTAAAAACTTGATTTCTATGATGGAGACCTTTGCCCTGCAGTGATAGTGCCTATATAGACTGATAGTGACCCGCCCTGGCTTCGCATCGGGACATTAGTTCTAAGTGAACCATTAGATGGCGGTGGGCGTCGATTACATCACGCAAGTGTTTCGCTTTTTCGGTTTACCTATAAGCTTTGACGTTGCCTATAGTATAGATAGATATAGAAGATACGTTACTTTTTTTATTTTACTTTTATTATTCAACATTCGTCAACCCAACTCACACGCTTCGGTGTGACGCTGAGCCGACGTTGCAGAGGGCACTTGGCCGGGTCTTTATGGGTATATTATGCAACATTATGCACCAAGTATGCAAAACATATAGTCTCTCATCTCACATAATGTCAGGTAAGAATCTGGCCCAGTTAGGATACTTGGTGTAATAGTTTGCCTACGGTTCGGTTACTTGGCTCGTAAGTTTAAGACGGAAGCCTGTTACGGAGATTTGGGGATTAAGGCGTCGCTATTTTATAGTATCAGGGTATATACTGTCCCATTGCAGGGCAAAGGCCTCCATTATAAATATCTAGTCATTGATACTATGATGGCATTTATTTTATGTAATAGGTGGCAATCAGATGGATCACCCGATGGTAAGCGATTGCCGCCGCCCATAAACACAAGAAACATCAGTAGAGTCTCAAGTGCGTTGCCAACCTGTAACCCCCTTGCCCCGCTATTGGATCTCTGATGCCCTCATTCACTCGACGATACACTGATTCACGCCGCTCTTTAGTGATGCCGTAGAATCACAGACCCCCCTGTCGAGCCAGCCAATTCATGAAGAAGCGTTCAGGTTTCCTTACGATATTATCCCTCATCATCATTTCAGCCAATAGACGTCCACTGCTGGACATAGGCCTCCCCCAAAGTACTCCACACAGATCGGTCCTGTGCCACCCGCATCCAATGGACTCCCGCGACCTTTACCAGATCGTCGGTCCACCTGGTGGGAGGCCTGCCACGACTGCGCATCGTTTTATTATATTATCCCTCACCATCGCTTTAATGGAAGAAAGAAATTTGACGAATTTAATACAGTGCTCGGATTTGAACCACAACGAGTAGGACTTATCATATTTCCAAAATAGGAGGTCCTACTTAGATCCGAGCAGCTCAGGACCGGGTACTTCGCCGAAAAGGAAAGAAGGCCTATACTCAGCGCTGGATACTTCCAGGGTGATGATGATGATGATTTATTTCAAATGTAACAAAGTTTGTGTAAAGAGTTTCAAGTTATTAACATGAAAATGTAAAATTAAAAAATCTCACAGTTCCCTTCTTATTAAACCCTCCACCGCCGCACCTCATTTTAACACCCAACCCCCGATGTACCACAATTTTGGATAATTCCCTCGAATCCGCCGATAAATACGAGCCTGCATTAGCCGGGCCATTACCGGTCGTTTAGACCAGACCATTCCGCCGGTAATCGGTTGTAACCAGTTATAACCAGATACGGTGCGTTTGGAACACATGGGCCCTTGTCAATGGCTAATTGGATATGTAATTCAATTGGATGGCTATGGATCGCCTCTTGAAGGTGCTGAACCAGTGTTGGGTGAGATGGCCCAATCAATATGCAGCGGTAATCGATACCGATGAAGTCTGTGTGAAAACCGCGTATCTACAAAGTAGCGGAATAGGCTATTTGACAGGTTTTTAAAATCCATTTTATATTAAGTAGTAGAGTCTAATGAACCCAGTAAAAGTTGTATTTTTTAATTCTAATATAATATATTAGCTGAAAAATATCGAATTAAATATTCAATATTTACCTAGTGTGCCAAAACGCTACTTTGACAATATGGCGGTCGGTGTCGGGTCGGTCACTTGCCTGTAAACATAGTGATCTTTGGTATTATCTGTGACAGCTGGCCTATTTGTTTTTTGTAAACAAGAAACGATTTTTAAATAAATTTATCATTATTTTCAACTTTCGTTAATATATAATCATTTTTTAACTGTTAACAGTAATTGACACTTTATTTTTCGCATTGCTCAACGATCCCAAAATGAGTCTTGGCCTTATTGCTATTTGTCTCGGTATTGTGCAGCTTTTGACCAATCTCCTGCTCCTAATTCTTGCAAATCGCATTTAGTTCCGCCAGCGATAGCGTGGGCGCCCCAATTGCCGAAGAACAGTTGGTTGCCCAAGATTATGCTTTCTTAACATAAAAGAAAAAATCATATTTTTATTATATTATAAATATCCTGGGTTGAATCCTAACCGAAAGATGTGTCTGTGATGTGTTACTTTATATCAAAAGGGATTGAAAAAAAATCACAAATAAATTATTAAATAGTCGTTGCAGGTGTCTTTGGGTGGCGGCCATTGCGTAATCAGGTGATGCGTCTGCTCATCTGCCACCTATCACAAAAAAAGATCTACCTTACTGATGGCGTTATGTGGAAAGAAAGAAAGTAGTAGTAGTTCACGCGCAATTCACGCAAGTCTATACAGAGATAGATAGATAGATAGCTTTTTACTGCTGCGCTACTTCGGCCATTTCTCTAAATAGTTTCCATCGGTTTCTAAAGAGTGTTACGCGAACCGATACTGCCTCAATACTCACCTAATGAAAGATCTGCCAAAAGTTTAACTACAAACTTTTCTCCAACTACGAGAGACTGCGATCGGGAACGGCGACCATAGTCAAAGGCTTAGCGTGTTTTTTGAGTGCAGAATAATCGATTGGATTACGATCATTAATGGATAGAATCGATAATCGAAATATCAGCTATGAGCCATCTACCCAAGACATTAATTTACAATACTTAGTAAATTCTCTATTCCCTTACTCTTTGACGTCTAACCGAATGATAGCCATGCTTTAGCAAGAATGTGCGGCTCGGCCGGAATGATACGGACCTGCGCTGTGTTTCGTCGAGTGAGTTATGGTACCGGGAGGCCCAATTGTGGAGAAAGGGGGCTAAAAGTTCGCAGCGCACTTGTGACTCCGCTGGTGTTGCTGTTGGGTGTTCTTGAACTTATTATAAACCATACTTAGTACTGTGTTCTGCCATACAGGGGGCAGACGAATACACCGGTCACCTGATGGTAAGCGATTACCACTGCCCATGAGCATCCGCAACAAGCGCTGCTGACCGTTTGAAAAGGAATACGCTCTTTGAAGGTTTGCAGGTCGTATTTTTTTTATAACATAAGAATAGTCCGTGGACATCCGCTACACCAGAAGGAGTGCGGATGCGTTGCCGGCCGATTAGGAAGGTATAGGCTGGTTTCATATTGTATTTTTTTTCTGTACTAAGTACCACCATGTCCTCACTCTAAAGAATCTACGGGCGTAAGGCGGACTAATCCAATCAAAATGGAGGTTTCTTGTCTCAAATAGTTACCAGACTCTCTATTTGTTTCTGAGTTTTCGGTTTAATGAAGAACTTTCCACTTTTCAATGTTTGTGACGTCTGATCTAAGTTGTGTGTTTACTTTTTGTCTCATTCTGATTGAGTTACTGTGATTGTAATAAGATTATTGGGTTAAATTGAAAAGAGGTAAAATAAGTCATAGCGTAATATTTAACGCGTTATTTTATATATTATCGTTTATAACGCGCTACGTAAGCAGACGCTATGGCGTTATTTAAACAGCAGGCATTCACCATAGCACGCAGTCACACCGTAGCGCCTCGTCGGTTTAATGTGTTACGTAGTCGTAGTCGACTACGCGGTGTGCTACAAGATTTAGCGTACGACGAGATCTAACGTGCTACACTACGACGCGATATTGCATGATCGCACGCGCTACGCACGGCAGTCTAGAGTGCTACAAGATCTGGCCTTCTAAACTCTGATTCATAATCATGTAAACTGACAGATGAAAATGACAAGTTTCTATGCATTTTGACATTTTGCATGTGTCAAATTGAGTGATAATGTATGGCGATAACACATTGTGTAAACTGACAGATGTCAATACATCTGTCAGTTTACTTTACATGATTATGAATCAGAGTATACAATAGTCCAACTAGCTAGTTGCACGCTACGAGCACGCTGCGTAGCACGCTACGAGTAGAGCTCGTAGCTACGAGCTCTACTCGTAGCGTGCTATGACAGACAATGAACATATTGCACGCTAATACGTGCTAATACATCGGATTTGAGACTTCAAACGCGGCTCAAAATGTCAACTTCAATATGCAGGTTTTATTGATCATAATGACGTTTTCTTTAACAAAAATGATTTTTGTCGAAGAAATTATGTAAAGCCGGTACTCACAATTTTGTAGCCGTTACATTAGATACGAATCAACCAGAATAATATGAAAACATGTCTCACCTTTTTCTAGACTTAATCCTTAACTATTTGAGAACCACTTTCTATCATTGAAAGTTTTGAAGATCCAGAGATTAAATCTACAAAGTGAAATCTATAAAATTTATTAAAAGTCAGTCTCATTGTAAGCGTCGAGGCTTATAGGAATTAAATTTACGAAGTCATTGCGGACTACTAGTGTTAAATATAGATAGAATAGACTGCATAGTACAGTTTCTGTAAGGATTAGTTGAGTTGATAAGATACTAACTGTGATAACGATTATTACGTAGTATTAATTATTTGTCGTGGTTGCAGTAAGACGGTAGTTGACGGTAGCAATGTTTCTCAAACTAGTTTGACGGGCTGGTTAAGTAAGAGAAAGAACATCTATGTCTTCTACAGGCTTTTCTTTATACTAGAGGCGGTCAGTTAGAACGCGATTCACCTGCTGGTAAATAATCACCGCCGCCCATGAACATCTGCGAAATCAGAGAGGTCGCTGATGCATTGCCGGCATTTTAAGAAGGAGTATACTAGGACTATTCTTTTGAAGGTCCCTAAGTCATAGCTGCCTAAACTGTTTCACAAAACTGAGGTTCGTGGAAGAAAATTCCACGAGAATCGCAAATTCCTGGATCGCTAATCATCAAATAATTAGAATGGAAGTATATCATGCTTTTAATTTTTAAGGGCCCAGCATGGGCCCAGCTATTTTTAAAAGAATAAAGGAAAAGTTAAAAATTATAATTTCTAATATATAATTTACTAATTGTATTACACCCAGACACTGCACAAACACAAGTAGTCATCACACGAATGTTTTGCCAAAAAGTATAAGTAAATAAGTACATAAGTAAAATATTTATTGACCACAAACAAAATAAATACAACAGAACAATAGATAGGACACAGACTACATTATTAAGCTTAGAAGATACGTACACAAAAAAAGGGAATTCAGTACATTTGAGTACAGTAGCGCTACTATGAGTTGGCATCGAAAAGTAACATAACGTTACTACAGTCGATAGCGAGTAAACGGGCGTCGAATAGATTTCGATTGAACACGAAGGTACGTAATTTTTCGATACCTAACGTCAAATTAATTGTGACTCGTGGTATTTCCATAGAGTTTGAAATACTACCTCGCTATCGAAAACTATCGCTTTGTCTCTTTCATTGTGATCCATTTGAAAGAGACAGAGCAAAAGTTTACGTTATGTCAGTTTTCGATGTCAACTCGTAGCCTAACTCGTAGCGCTACGGAAAACGTTACTCGCTAGCGAAAATTACATTTCGATAGGTTTCTATTTGACAGCTCATACTATATTTTAGTTTCTCAAGTGACCGCTAGAGGCGCTGTACACTTTTTCATAGATTTTTCTACGCAGACGCTAGCGAGTTCGGTCACTGTAAACTCATGGTAGCTCTACAGAACATAAACACAAGTCACAGTAATGTGGTCAATAAGATCCAAACTCAGCATAATGCTACAGCTGCTACTTAGCTACTTGTATGTTGAGTGCTAAAGGGAAAAACAGTTTGACAACCGCTGGTAGAGCACACGAGTACCATCTAAAGAGCGCGCCGCAATCAAACACGACCCTCATATACGTCTTGCGTTTCAATTTCAGATTCCAGTCTTCCTACGTGATGTATCGCGGATAGATAAAACGCCTTAAAGTAGAAGATTTAAAGTCTAGTATTCTATGGAAAACTCATTTTCTTCTTGTACTTCGGTTTTGTTAGGAGAAACTAATTTCAAATGAAACTTAAGTGTTTTAAGTGCCGTTTTAAGTTGGTATTTCTCACTGTGATATGGTTGTTGTGGATGAAATCTGACATTGATTGGTACAGTTTATAGTTAGTGTCTTAGAATATGATTATTCTAAGGTTAGTGTCAAAAGTCGTGTCACTAACTCGAAACATTTAAGTAATAAGCATCCTTAGCCTTGAATTATTATTAATTTAAAAATTTGTTAGCAAATCATGGGTTCCGCGTCCAATCTCTTTTCGGTCGTGTCACACTGGTGTCCCATGGCATTGGAGGATTAGTGTTATTTATTTCTTTTTCAGCGCGTATACGGCCGTTTTTAGTATAAGAGCTTACACGCGCGTTAAATATAATTATAGTATAGGTAGCTGGAAATGCGCATCTTTATCGCATCATAGCTACTTTGCTTAGTATTGGTGGAAACGGTCACATATTTAAGTATTATATTTGTGATCCTCTGTTGTCTGATATCTGTAACACAAGTGCTTAAGCTACTTAGTACGGAGTCAGCTCAATGTATGAGATGTTGTGAGAATTAATCTTTATCCTTCATCTTATTTTCGCAGCGTAGATTTTTACTACTTATAGCAGCATGGCACGTCTCTGGTGGAAAAGCGGCCTTAGGGCCTTAAACTCACAATTTCATCAATAAGACGTCTCCATTCCAAACACTTCCTGCCCATCGGTGGGCCGGGGCTATAAACAAAGTTAGCCTACACAAACAGATTAATTCCAAAGTAGCCGACGCTTTGAAGTTTGGGACAATCGCTTGGAAACAAAATTAAAATGTAAATTGCTTTCTGGCAAAGACGGCATTTACACTCAAGAATTGTAGGCATCATTCGGTGCTTAGGGTTTGAAGTTTTGAATGAATTATTGAACTAGGATCATAATTCAAATCTTCAATTCAGATATCGTAATAATAAATAATAATAATAAACTCACACAACATCACATATATACCACGGCATCACAGATACCAGCGTAAAGCCGCGCCTGCGCTGTGTTTTGTCGAGTGCGAGGGTCCTGAAGGCCCAATTGGGGGGAAAGGTTAAAGCCTAATCCGATCATAGTAGCGATGACTTGATTTCTATGATGGAGGCTTTTGCCCTGCAGTGGGACAGTATAATGGGCTGATACTTTACTTCTTAAATTAACCGCACAGCACAAAATCAAAATAAAGTACAAGAAGCCGGTCTTATCGCATGTAGCGATTTCTTCCTGACAATCTTTGGTATCAAAATGAACAAAAATACTGCTTATTCTTGTAACTTGAGGAAATTATACTGGTTTTATATTTGAATCAACGGAAAACTCTTATTTGGACTTTAATTAGTTTAGGCGAGCTAAGGAAGTAAATTAAAAGTTAGGGCTTTTAATGATGATAAAGAAACTCTTTGGTAATTCTAATTATCAAGAATCCACTTAGGCTGAGTGACGAAAAAAAACAGACGGTGGTTGTATAAAATCCAGAATTATTTTTCAATCTAACAGTCTGTGCTGTGAAAATTAAAAACTATGGATCCTATCGATAGGATTTCCTGGTTATGAGGTATTCATATTATCGTTATATCTTAACTAGTAAAAATAAATAAATACCTCTGAAAAAGTCCACATAACATCTCATATCAACAAACATTGATCTGACTCCGTAGTAAGTAGCATAAGCACTTTAAGACACAGGTCCCTCCACCAGCCCATGGTCCTTCCTACCGTCTCGGCATACGGACCGAATCTTAGGAGACGCTCACCAGGTACTTGCTAAGGGCTCTTTCCCCGGTGCGTTTCTTTACTCCCTACAAAGTCTGTGTCTTTAGCCCATCTCAATGTCACTTCTCCCCAAATGGGGCGTGAAACACCACAGCACAAGCGACTCGCGCTCGGGCAGTTCCACATCAATCGAACTCCTTCCTAATGTCAAGCATTTTGTGTGCAAACGCACGCAACCGTCGAAAACCTTCTGCAGTGTTGACCATCTCTTGATGGTATACTGGTCCTATCTCGTTCCTGTTCGAGTCATTCAGCATCTGTTGCCGTTCAGCACTTGTGTTACAGTTACCTATACTAGAAGCCAAACTACCTACCGATAGTTCTGCAACTGCCTCGGTGCCGCAGTGGATCGCACTTAAACGACGGGACTGCACTTGGGATCCCGAGTTCGATCCCTCGGTCGGACCAAAAATGTACCTGAGTTTTTCTGTTCAGTAATTCTCAAAGTGAGACCTAAGTCAGTTTTGAACCCCCGTGCCAAGAAAAGAACGTTAAGCCAATGGCTCGATCCCTCTTCGGTTGCGTCTACTGGTGTCCATGGACGTATATAAGGGGGGGGTCCAGGGGGTCCTGACCCCCCCCCCCCCCATTGAGGCCTGGTTTGACATAAGGTTGAATCGGCTATAGCCAAGGGCGACTTAATTAAGGGGTCGGCAAGGTAGGTGGGGTAGCAAATTGTAGATAGCCCTGGGACTGATCAACAAATCAACCTCACGCTGGGTCCAGCCGGTCCTTGAATTGTACTTCGGGAGAGCCGCATTATAAAATATTATTACAAATTAGGGAAATTGTTAAATCCGAGAACGGGGGGGGGGGGGTTGTGATTATACGTCCGTGCTGGTGTCCCATAGAATTAAGAGGTTAACTGAATAGGAAGTGCACCTGTGTTTGCGGACACACTTGAGCACTACATTATCCTGCGTACATGGCTGATCTTTAAGATCGGACGGCGTAGCCAAATCGGCGCAGTCAAAGCGAGAATATTAATTAATTAGTTCGTTAGTAGTTACACTAATGCAAACATTACCTTATATTTTAATAAGGTAAAGAGCCCTTTAGTCGTCCCTTTTGGTAGTTTGAAAAATTAATTAAATCTCCTATATTTGTACAGGTTCAATTTCACAACTTGCGTTGTATTTTAATTCATAAATATTCAATTTTGTGTGCAATACGGTTATTTCCATTTAAACTTGTATTTGATTTGCATCTATTTATCATTGCCCAAAGTTGGATTTCATATTTTAAGTTTAGCTTGTCTAGTTAGTTTTGGTTTGCTTTGTAAAACTGGAGTCGGTTTAAAAGTTATGAATTGATACTAAGTATAATGGGCTTTGGCTTAATCACCACAATGATAAGACACTGGTTAACTGTGGGAGAGCCACGCTTCGGCATGAATGGGCCGGCTCGACCGGAGTGATACCACTGCCTCACAGAAAACCGGCGTGAAGCAGCCCCTGTGCTGTGTTTCGCCGAGTGAGTGAGGGTACCGGAGGCCCACCCGGGGAGGGTAAGGGATAAAAGGTTGGCAGCGCACTTGTAACTCCACTGGTGTTGCAAGTGTCCATGAGCGGCGGCAATTGCTTACCATCAGGTGATCCGCCTGCTCGTCTGCTACCTATCACATAAAAAAAAACACAACATATAAAAATGTTCCGAAGCGAAGTGAGGGCGGGCCACTATAGTAAATACTGTAGAAGAAAGATAGATTACTTCTTATATAGTTTCCCATAAACTTCCATAATGCCCAGTTATCATGAAGTTATTATAGCGTAAAATATAAGCGCATTAGAGTTCATACTTCATTCCGATAAACCTGCATATCGTATTTACTACAATTATGCATGTATTTTGCTAGCAACATGTTGTAGACAAAGTGTAAACTTTGCTTTTGTATAATAAAGTGATGCTTGTAATTAAAAAAAATAATGAAAGCAATGGTAGCTTAGTGGTAAAGAACTACTGAGTTTCTTGCTTCTCAGTAGAAATCGACATTCCGAACCAGCGGTAGATTATATGTTTTGACATTCATAAATATTATTTTTTTATATTGGGCACAATCAAGATGACCTCACTTCGCCTGATGGTAAGCGGCCTTGAGATCCAAATATTATATGACTAGCGACCGCCCGCGACATCGTCCGCGTGGAAAAGTAACTGTTTACCCCCCTTTGAAACCCCTTACAACCCCCTTTCGCATTTAAATGAAATTTGGTATACAGATATCTAGACCCTGAGAAAGGACATAGGCTACTTTTTATTGCGAAAAGGGGGTTGTAAGAGGTTGAAAGGGGGGTAAAAAGTTACTTTTCCACGCGGACGCGGCCGCTAGTATTAATGATAATTGACAGGCACAAAAGAACCAGACAGTGTCCATTGAGTCTGTTACTTTCACCCTGAAGGCCTGCAGCTGAGATGCCGTTTCACGTCCCGACTAAAAAACCCAGGATTGTATTTTGTAGGTATGAAACTAACTTGTATAAAGGTTTTTTCTATTTCCATTTCTAATGCGCCTTCCAAACGTGGGATCTGGGTTCGAATCCGAACATGCACCTTCAATGTAATTACCAGACTCCCCAAACCCGAATGGTGTGTCAGACTTCGAGTTAATACTGAGAATTAGGTCACAGAAAAACTCTGATACAATGGTATTTGGCCCGACCCGGGTATCGAAGCCAGGGCTCAAGCTGTAAGCGCTTTGGGTTTGAATACGACAAAAGCGGTAGGCAAAGCGATATAGGTTAACTATATGCTCACACGGTACGGAACGTCTTTTCACTATGAGACACCTGACTCGATACTACAGATTTTAGTTTCTTAAGTGACCGCTAGAGGCGCTGTACACTTTTTCATAGATTTTTTTTACGCAGACGCTAGCGAGTTTGGTCACTGTAAACTCATGGTAGCCCTACTGGTCAGAAGTAGTATTATCAGTAGATACGTAAAACAGTCCATTGTGCACTTTGCCTACAACATGGTCTATCTATTTAATAAAGATCCATTTAATATTGCTGCATTACGTATTATACTCGTACGTTCTGAAAATAAAACAGGGCGTAAATTAATGCACATAGCTAAAGTGATGTCTATTTAACGGTGTTTTATCGATAAGTTGAGCAAAACTATTATTATTATAGAAAATTAATAGACGCGTCGCTAATTTTAAGCACATAATTAAAATGATTTCACACAGTCGAGCAGTAAGTACTTAATTAAGTGCTTAAAATTTACTTCAGAAGGCTGACGATGATAATGATTATCGTTTGGTTAGTAATAGTCCACAGCTGGACATAGTAGGCCTCTTCAAATATAGCTGGAGGCACAAAAGTATAGCGATGACCGTTATTTTGCGCACTTGTAAAAAAGAAGACTTTCTATCAAAATTGATTTCTGTGCACTCAAGGTCATAACTACACTTTCTTGCCTCGGATTATACTCGTTACTAGATCTTCAACTACTCGCATAAAGATGACAGGTCACAGGACTAGTCCTGCCACCTCCCTGCTATCGATATTATCGATAGTTAACACCTCGATATATTCGAACTAACTACGCACCTTCGCTGCCTTATATAATAAAGTATACCGAAACAATATAGGACTATAAAGAGATGCGGCGTTAAGAATTAATGGCCAATAACCTTATTTATGGTCCATGCCGATTTTACGGCGGATGCAAGGGCGGTAAAATTGTCAATGGCATCGGTATGTAGGCGTGCAAGTACCCCCGGGGGTAATAATTTTGTTTTTACGGCTCTTTATCAAAGGGAGGTTTGACAAAGGTAGGGGTTGGACCAATGTTATAGTCAGAATCAGTTGAGTGAAACCGCGAGCAACTATTTACTGTCCAGCAATGAGAGATTGTGATCAAACCAGTTTATTCCTGCTATCCACCCTCTGTTTTTCCACCATGGGCGGATAATAAACAAATAATTCACGCAACATCTCATACATTGACCTGACTCAGTATTAAGTAGCTACCTAGCTAGCTAGCTAAGAGCACTTGTGTCACAGATATCAGACAACAGAGGAAACACAAATATAATACTTAAATACATGTTACATTACACCCAGACACTGAACAAACATAATGACACACATGTTTTAAATATTCCCGTTTTCCACGCTCTCATGGTACTGAGAAGGTTGGAACGGGAATGTTTTAAAGATATTCGTAACTGTCCACCCAGGGTGGTGAGCGGGAATCAAACGTTAGCCTAATGAAGTAAAGTATCAGCCTATAATCTGTCCCGCTGCAGAGCAAAGGCCTCCATCATAGAAATCAAGTCATCGCTACTATAATGTCTTCTTGTATCATGTGCTTCTATAATGTGTTCTAATGTTGTTCTTTGGTCTGGGTGTTCTGGGTTGACGCCCCCAGTTGATTATCGTCACCTGGCACTCATAGAACAGGGGTTGCCCTAGTTTGAGACCAGGTTGATTGGTGTGATTGTCTGGCGCATTTATTTATTCATTTAATGTTTATGCAAATTTGCAAAAGTCATAGAACCAAATGTTATTTAGAATTTTTAGTACAAGTCGTGGTTAAAGGGATGTAAATGCACGTTTCACAGATACACCCTGTATACTTTAAGTATATTTTAAAATTTCCTTATGTCAATTCCTGAAGAATATTGGATCCGAAAACTGCCAAGAAATTTATATCTCGAAGAATGAGCCAAATAATTGAAAGAAAATAAATTCCGCTCACGACCTCCCAACCAGGAAAGAAAAGCGACTTAAGAGGTAAATAAACAATCTGAAAATGAAAGAGTCAACACTAAACATGGAGGGAATTAATTTCTTGTCGTTTCACGATGGATTCGTCTTACAAATAATAAAATGGCAGAATCGCCGATAAAGGCAATATAAACACAGTCTAGAGGAATGCTCGGTTTTATTGTTTTGCTTTCCGCAATTCTTGTCGCCCAGCTGTTAAGCAAGGCGAAGATGGGGGTATGACGCCCTGGGTTTTCGAAACGCCTCGGTGCTACACATGATAATTATACAGGGTGTATCTGTGAACATTTACATCCCTTTAACCACGTGTTCTATCAACCATTCTGAACAACATTTGTTCAGCAACTTTTCCAAATTCTTCGAAAAATTTTCCGACTCCCCATACAAAATGGCCAAGTCACATGACCGATTTTGTATGGAGAGATGAAACTTTTTTATGCGAATTTTCAAAAGTCATAGAACAAATGTTGTTCGGAATGGTTGGTAGGACACGTGGTTAAAGGGATGTAAATGTTCACAGATACACCTTGTATAACAGGGTCTTATAAAATATTAAAACGGGAATTAACGCGACTGAGACTGGACGAGGATCGTCTCGTGAAGAAAAGCATACCAAAGCCGACCGATAGGCCGACGCCCGGTAGGCCGACCTAGGTATCGCTGGAAAGACGTCTTCGAGAGTGCTCTGCGAGAATTTCACTGGCAATAAGTAGTACAGGATCAACCGAAGTGGCTTTCTCTTGTTTCGGAGGCGAAGACTCGTTTCGGGTCGCTGAGTCAGTGGAGTGAGTAAGTAAGTAATTAACGTGACGTTTATTGTTAAATACGTTGTATGCACATACTGTTTGACGTTTCGGCTACGTTGCAGTAGCCGTGGTCACAAGCGGACTGGTGGAGTGGCGAATATCAAAATGTGAGGGTGTCCGAAGACTCGCTGCGGGGCCCTAGCAGATGACTCCGTGCCTCGAGAAGCATGTTAAGTGGTTGGTAATTCCCGAATTAAGAGGATAAGGTAATAGAGTTTTTATATGTGATATGTAGCAGACGAACAGGCGAATCACCTGAAGGTAAGCAATTGCCGCCGCCCATGGACACCTGCAGCACCACTGGAGTCACAAGTACGACTGTCAACCTTTTATCCCCTTCCCCCCCGGGTGGGCCTCCGCTACCCTCACTCATTCGGCGGTACCTTGTTTCGCCGAGTGAGTGAGGGCACAGGTGCTGCTTCACGCCGGTTTTCTGTGAGACAGTGGTATCACTCCGGTCGAGCCTGCCCATTCATGCCGAAGCGTGGCTCTCCCACAATTAAGAGTGCACCTGTGTTTGCGCACACACTTGCGCACCAAAAGTGCAGCCGTTGCTTTTTAAAGTGCGACCTTCTACCCACTGCGCCACCGAGACAGTCAAGTACCTATGAGCATTTCTCATTCAAAAAAACACATAAACCTTATCACGGTTAAAAACCGTCACGATTGTCAGTCCCAGTGCGTACTTTCCTCGGTCTTGGGCGTTTTATAAACACCATCAATCAGGCGCATGACAGACCAATCGGAAACGGATTGTGGGCGACAAATTGAATGCGTTGGTGACATCTTATTATTATTTTTTTGTTGGCAATAAGGGCGACGGCGAGAGGGCACCGGAAGTGTGAAATAAAATCTTTATTTGATTTCTTAGGTTTTTATTGGAGGGTTTTTAATATTATTTGATAATACCTACACTGCATGTATGTGTTTGGTAAGCAAATTGTTATTGAGCAATTTTTGGATTCTAATACCAATAAAACTCGTGGCTAGGGACCATTCAAGTATTACGTAAGCAGATTTTTTGGGAAATTTAACCCCCCTCCCCCCATTGTCAGCAAAAATTGGCGATAAAATATACTTTTTCTTCCTGAATTTACCAAAAGTAAGCAAAGCCAAGACCCCCCTCCCCCCATTGATGCTTACGTAATACTTGAATGGTCCCCTATCAGTTATTTCAAATTCTTCAGTAATCAGTCATCATTGCCAATACCTAAAGGTTGTCTCGAAGAAATTGCTATAAGCGATAAGACCGCTTATTGTACTGTTTATAGCTGTTGCTTCACTCATGTACCTTTTCTATTTCTGTGCAATATAATCTATCTATCTATCAGTTTACAAGACATACTCGTACAAGACAGACATACAACTTGAGGAAAACGCACGTTTAGAGGGTTTAAACTTTGGATATCCATGATTCCTTTCCCTCACCGCCGAGGTAATGCTATCACACACGCATACTTTTTAAAAAAGACGACAGATTATCTTTCCTAAATACCGGCCAGCACCGAAGGAGTTTACCATCGTTACACTAAGTACTATGATGGGATTGGCCTTAATTACCACGCTAGTCAAAAAGCAACCTATTAAAAACCCTTCGCTATGGTTGTCCAAGTTTAAGGATTACCTTCGCCAACGATGACCCTAAGCACTACTGAACCGTTCTGGTTCCAAAATCTTCTGGAACATTCCTTGAGTTTATCTCACAAAATAGGCACATAGTTATGTCGAGAAACCTTTGAAATTTTGGGCTGGGGCTCTCATCTGAGCGATTCATTTATCTTCGATACTTCGATACTATTTATAAAGAGACAACTTCTTTAAATAACGTGAAGACTTATATGTAGTTAAATCAAAAACACGAAACATTAGCGTGATGGTGTTCAACGCCCAGCGTCATCTATTCGTTCATTGTTGAACTACCGTCCCGAAGCGAAGTGAGAGCGGATCACTTTATGTAAGTACACCACTAGAGCATCACACTCCTTCTGGTGTAGCTGATGTCCATGGGCGGCGGTGATCACTTACCATCAGGTGGAGTGAGGTCATCTTGATTGTCTCACTTTTAAAAAATATGTCTACTTTTTAAAAAAGACGACAGATTCTCTTTCCAAAATACCGGCCATAGCTAGCGGCCAGCACCGAAGGAGTTTACCATCGTTACACTAAGTACTATGATGGGATTGGCCTTAATTACCACGCTAGTCAAAAAGCAACCTATTAAAAACCCTTCGCTATGGTTGTCCAAGTTTAGGGATTACCTTCGCCAACGATGACCCTAAGCACTACTGAACCGTTCTGGTTCCAAAATCTTCTGGAACATTCCTTGAGTTTATCTCACAAAATAGGCACATAGTTATGTCGAGAAACCTTTGAAATTTAGGCTGGGGCTCTCAATCTGAGCGATTAAATATCTTCGATACTTCGATACTATTTATAAAGAGACAACTTCTATAAATTAACGTGAAGACTTATATGTAGGTAAATCAAAAACACGAAACACTAGCGTGATGGTGTTCAACGCCCAACGCCATCTATTCGTTCATTGTTGAACTACCGTCCCGAAGCGAAGTCGGATTACTTTATGTAAATGCCGCCGCCGCTGATAAACACCTGCTACACCACTAGAGTCACAAGTGCTCTGCCAACCTTTAACCGCTTTCCGAAACTACACGATGAAACACAGCGCAGGCTGATTCACGTTGGTTTTCTGTTAGGCCGTGGTAGCACTCCGTGGTAGCATTTATGCCGAAGCTTGGCTCTCCCACGTTTCGTATGGAGTGAGAAAATTTTACGAACTTTCAAAAGTCGTAGAATAGATGTTGTTCAGAATGGTCGTCAGACGTAGAGAGGGATGTAAATATTCGCATATACCTTTGTCCTTACGTCCCCATCCATAATATTGGCGACAGCCACAACCATACTCCTTTGTATACTGTTTATGGTGATTATGGAAGAGTAAAAAGGGTTTTGTCTATATTTTGATGTAAGATTGAGTCTAAGGATTGAGTGATAAAATACTCGTATGTCTTTTATTATGAGGTAACAATAAAATTTATACCTTTTTCTTTTAGTTTTGTTTAGGGCCACTAAGGCTACACTCAACACATAATTCAGTAGACTGGCCGGATGGCGCATTTGGTAGTGGCCCTGCCTCATGCACCAAAGGTCGTGGGTTCGATCCCCACCCTGGACAAACATTTGTGTGATGAACACTTGTGTTTGTTCAGTGTCTGGGTGTTATATATGTATTTAAGTATTATATTTGTGATCCTCTGTTGTCTGATATCTTAACACAAGTGCTTAAGCTACTTAGTACGGAGTCAGGTCAATGTATGAGTTGTTGTGTGAATTTATTTATTTATTATAACTTCTTGTAAAATCTTTCCGCTCCCACACAAACCACTTCTCCACCCAAGGAATACCTCCAAGCGCCATATTTTGCGGAAATGTGTAAACTTGTGCGAACCCGAGATAGTTACACCGGGACAATGGCGGTGATTCCAGTCGGGATTAATTAATTCCCCGGAGGATAAATAAGATGGCCACGGTTATAGTCCGCAAGTTTGCCTGCCGAAAATTTCCTTAGTATAGTTTCAGCTTAAAGCAGGAAGACCAAGACCGCCGACCAAGATTTTTTTATAGTCGATAGTAGCCTACACTTTGTTTAGGGACAGTAGTTCCAATGTCTGCCAATAGATGGCGCTGGGTGTTGATTGTATCGCGCCAGTGTTTGGTGTTTTTTTACCTATAAGGCCTGGCGTGGAATAGGTATGAGATTAACATCTTTATATATTATATAAGATTATAGGCTTGACCACAATCGCGATGAGCGATCTACACTCTGATTCATAATCATGTAAAGTAAACTGACTGAAGTCAATGTGTCATCCCCATACATTATCACTCAATTTGACACATCCAAAATGTCAAAATGCATAGAAACTTGTCATTTTCATCTGTCAGTTTACATGATTATCAATCAGAGTACCTATAGTTACTCGTTTTCCTAGGAGATGCCTGTTTACTCTTTTTTTAAAGATATTCAGATAACAATAAACTTGGTAAGATAAGATAATATTCATTTATTGTTTATAGAACATGTAAGTATTCGTTTTTTTGTGGCAGTATTCCCTCACAACACACTTACACATCAAATATGTAGTACCTACCTATAATTATTATATAAGTGATTCTAGTCTACTGTCATTATGCTATGAAAGAGCGATGCTGTCTATCACAAGCAATTAAGCTGAAAAGGGAGCATCAAACACAAATATTGTATCTAGACAAAGTTACTGCAAGATATGTTTTTAAACTTTCGCGTTGCATTGTATGTAGGTACTTTATATAAACGGGGCTAAACGCGAGGATATTTAAATATAAGATATATATTATAGCAGTTACTGCTTGACGTCAAGATGATGCAACGTAAGTTCGTTCACGTATGGCCTTAAAGGTAAACCGAAAAAACCAAACATTGCGTGATATAAACAACGCCTACCGCCATCTATTGGTTCAAATTGGAACTAATGTCCCAAAGCGAGGTGAGCGCGGGGCACTACTGTAGGACCTTAAAACATTTAGGAATGGCAAAGTACCTATTTTCAATTTCAAATATCTACCCAGACTCAAATAATGCCTCCAGCATGTCACTTATCCCAGTTAACCGTATCTGTATGGGATGTGTCTGAAACATGACACTGGTGTTATGTTTTCTCAAAGGAGACCGTCAAACACTGACAATCGGGGCCGGACTAGGTTTGCTTGACGACAGGGGCGTAACTATTGGCAGGGCTGGCAAAATGCCCCCGGTCCAAAAGGGCCCCGGGTTAATGAGATCTCGAGCTCAGAAATAAAATTTTGTACATACCAAGTCTAAGGGCCCCATGTGAAGGGGGCCTCAAATAATATCGTTACGCCACTATTGTTTTACTAGCCTAGATTAGTTTTATTTTATCAAAACGATTGATATATATAAACAAACTAAAAAAAATAGTTTGTCTGCATAATCAACTACAGATGGTTGTCTATAAGGATATCAAATAGGAAAGTACGAGCGAATGAGAGGTAATTGGGACTTTCTGTCTTTAGCAGGGGCGTAGCTACGGGCCCCCAAAGTGTAAGGAAAAAAATAAAAACTTTCTAATTTATTTTATTATACAAATGACAAAATTCTATAAAACAATGACTTTATTTCCCGGGTTAATCGTGCGTTCAAAAGTTGGTAACACTCAACATCCTTATGGTGGGCTGAGGGACTCCCCGTATCGTGTCTCCAACACCCGTTCCGTATAGTCTCTGTGACATTCATGGCGATGCAGGCGAACCTTGCTGAAAGCTGCTGTATTCGTGTGTATAGTCCATCCGTGTCTGTGTAGTTTGTGTCAAGGGCCCCCTCCGCCCTGAGACCGTCCCTGCCTGGCGAGTATAATGATAACGCCCGGCGCTGTTTGCGTTACGGAATTGAGTCATGCTCGCCGTGTTTGTCGAGTCTGTGTGCATAGTTTTACTGCAGGGTATAGAAATAATAACCGGGAATATTAATGCGTCTTGAGGTTTACCTCTGAGCAGAATTTACCTTTATTTTCTGTTATGATCAGAGGTTGGAATTAAATACAGTAATATTGGTCTGTCGTGATAATTTACGTCTCACATCTTATACATTGACCTGACTCCATACTAAGTAGCTTAAGCACTAGTGTTACAGATATCAGACAACAGAAGAATCATTTAATAACTTAAACTCTGATTTTAATTCTTGTTGGAGTACACTGACAGATGTCAATGTGTCTTCCCCATCACATTATCAACTTCACTTTGACATATAACAGGTTTACTCCAAATGATTACAAATCAGGAGTATACTGTATATATATTTTTCTTTTTTTTTTTTTCGTTCTGTTCTCCCTTGGACTTTAAGGTTGACTAGAAAAGGCCTCTTGGCATTACTTCGCCTATAGTACCAAGTTTTTGTTTAGGAATGTATAAAGATTTGTAAGTGCTGTCCACCGAATAGTTAATATTTGGCTGTAGAGTATACATACAAGGCCTATGCAAGAAAGAACTTTTAATTGTGACTTTGATTGATTTCTCACACGAATGTTGTGCCAAGGGTGGTGATTAAACCCATGACCTGATGGCAATATGAGGCAGGGGTCACTACCAAAGCATGCGTATATCCGGGCAGTCTAACAAATGTATATTATTTCCAAAATATAATATGTATTTTCCAAGAAATACAGTAACGTACCTAGATTTTCTCAGTGAGCACCTAGCTTTAGGCAGACTTAAATGAAGGTCCCAGTTAAATAATAACAGCGGCCAACGTAGTTGCTTTCGAGATGGGACGCTTCAGAGCTTAAAAGAAAATAGAATCTCTGTGACTCGTTATGAAGCAGAAAGGAAGGGTTTCCTCTGTTTTCTCATAATCTCTGCTGTAGTATAAATTCAGAGTTATTTTGTCTATTTACTAACTTATTAGTAATCTTGTAGCTCTCTTTCATATTTGCGTTTAATTCCCCGTTTATATCCAAAGCGATAGCTTATCCGAAAGCGATACGGGGCCGAAACGTGGACACTGCGGGCTATGGAAAGAGCTATGCTCGGCGTTTCTCTGCGTGATCGAATCTAAAACGAGGTGATCCGGCAGATAACCAAAGTTATCGACATAGCTCACCGTATTAGCAAGCTGAAGTGGCAGTGGGCTGGCCATATCTGCCGCAGAACTGACAACCGTTGGGGTAAATGAGTTCTGGAGTGGAGACCGCGTCTTGGTAAACGTAGTGTAGGACGACCGTCAGGCCAGATGGAGTGACGATCTGCGCAAGAGGGCTGGCTGGAGCTGGATGCGAGTAGCCGAAGATCGATCAAAGTGGCGAGCATTTGGAGAGGCCTACGTCCAGCAGTGGACTGCAACAGGCTGATGATGATGATGATGATCCGAAAGCGATCCCGCGCGGTTAGACCATGATTTAAAGAGCGACTTACACTTCGAGAGTTAAGTAATTTTTGCCGTTCACACAGCAAAAATGACTTAACTCGCTGATGAAGCAACTTAACTCGCTACTGTACAGTCGAGTTCAAAAATATGTATACACTTTAGGACCTTGTCACAATACAGATTTATAAGAAAGTGGAAGTCGTTTTCTTATAGGTACATATGTACTGTGACAAGGTCCTAAAGTGTATACATATTTTTGATGTCGACTGTAGGTACTTATTAAAGTGTAAATAACTCTTAAGAGTTGGGAAGTCTGGGGAGTTTTATGCGCCAGTTTATAAAGTTTTTGGCCAGACAATCACACTAATCAACCTGATCTCAAACTAAGGCAACCCCTGTACTATGAGTACCAGGTGACGATTCTTAACTGGGGGCGTCAACCCAGAACGCCCTGACCCAAGAAAAATACGAAAATGTAGTTTTCCTAAATTGTCTTGACCGGGAATTCGAACCCGGGACCTTTCGCGCTTAGGGTGAACACCTTAGCCACTGCACCATAGAGGCCGTTACCCATCACATTAAAAAAAAGTTGAACCTCAGCTAAGAGTTAGAGTACGCCTTAATTTTTTTTATAGTGATAGGTAGCAGACGAGCAGGCGGATCACCTGATGGTAACCAATTGCCGCCGCCCATGGACACATGCAACACCAGTGGAGTCAACAAGTGCGCTGCTAACCCTTTATCCCCATTCACCCCTGATGGGCCTCCGGTACCCTCACTCACTCGGTGAAACACAGCACAGGAGCTGCTTCACGCCGGTTTTCTGTGAGGCAGTGGTATCACTCCGGTCGAGCCGGCCCATTCATGCCGAAGCATGGCTCTCCCACAATTATTTTTTTACACGTGATAGCACCCATTTCCCGATGTAGACAACCAATACAATACCCACAGCTATAAGTACACAAGGCCCCGCCTCACTCTCGGAGGAAGCCCTCGACCCTTGCAGGAAGCGTCGAGGGTAACTCGAGGGCTCGTAACGAGGCACTCACCTCAGGCCCTCAGTTTGAAGGTTCCTTGCCACTGATACGATTGTCATTGGAGTTGAGGGGGTGTATTTTTAGACTGTTACTTGTTCGAGAAATGGGAGCTAGAGCACAGAGTACCTATATATATATCCTCTCTGGCGAGAGTTTGAATTTTATATGTGACAAGAGGCCCGCCCTCATTTCGTTTCGGGACATTAGTTTCTCTCAGTACCAGTAGATGGCGCTGGGAGTCGATTGCGTCGCGCTAGTGTTTCGGCTTTTTGGTTTCTATACACCGTGCTTTTTTAACCGTCGTTCACACTTCTCGAGGGCGTTATACTGATGGAAACATAAAATTTTCTCCAAGGAAGATAGGGTCAAATCTCAAAAAAAAAAATGCCTTCCCATACAAATTGCAACTATCAGCTGATCACTTTTGTATGGGAAGGTGAATTTTTTTTAACCTACCTATGTATTTTTGAAGGACCGCATCAGAAATGATGTAATCCAACAGAGAACCACCGAGAGTGTCACCGACATGGCAAACTGAAGTGGCAGTGGGCTGGTCACATTAGCCGCAGAACTGACAACCGTTGGAGCCGTAAAGTCTTTGAGTGGAGACCGCGACTCGGTAAACGTAGTGTTGGACGCCCTGCTACAAGATGGATGACGACATTCGAAGGCTGGCTGGAGTGAGCCTGGATGAGAGTGGCCGAAAATCGGGAGCGGTGGCTGTGCATTGGGGGAGACCTATGTCCAGCATGGACGAGCGTGGGTTGCTAATGATGATAATGCATGTATTTTGTAAGATGTGACTGGTTTCCCAATACAGCTACATGCAAGCTACAATGATTATTCCGAAAAGCTCTGTTTCAACATTCAATCATATTCAGAAAACTAGGACACAATGAATAATGGTTTTCACCAGATCCATACTTCACCGTTTTCCACTCTATTTTGTAACAATCCCGCGCAGAATCATAGTGCCGGACAAAATAATACTCCGGCGCAGAAAATATATCAAGTGACTGGTTCGCTCGCCGTATCCAGCTGTGAAATATCGCGTCTGTTAGATGATTTATAAGTGGGCCGATTGCACGACATGTGAGATCGGGGGGATATCATGTTATCACACTCGACACTAGGAGCGGGGTCCCAAGATACGAGTAAGATAAGATAAGAGCATTTCTACGGGGACGACTGATAGACCTACTGGGGTGAAAATAGTAAAAAAGAAAGAAAATCATCAGCCTAATACTGTCCCACTGCAGGGCAAAGGCCTCCATCATAGACATCAAGTACCTAAGTCATCGTTACTATAATGGGATTGGGTTTAATCACCACGCTTGCCTAATGCGGATTGGTGATCACAAACCCGAGCTATGTTTGAAAAATTCGAAACATACTTTTGCTCCATCTATTGGTTTGGTTTAAAACTAATTTGCCGAAACAAAGTGAGGGCAGGACACTGTCTACAATACTCTTATACTAAATAAAACTAGTGGCCCGCCCTCACTTCGCTTTGGGACCGTAATTCAGAAATGAACCAATAGATGGCGCTGTGCTAAATTACATCGCGCAAGCGTTTCGTGCTTTTCGGTTTACCTATAAGCCTTGTCGGTGTCTATAGAAGTTATCTCTTTATATATAGTATAGAAGAAGATATAGATATACATTATGTTACCTACTTTTTAAAATGACTATTGCCTGTTTTTAAATTACTGGAGGAATATGAGTTATTTTTTAAAGGGAGTAAGTATACCTCGTTATTTTATAGATAACGTCGAAGGAGCAAGATAGGCCCCCGTGCGAGGAATTCCGCGACTTATAACAGGCTTTGTTACAGGCCTTTAAGCCTATACGAATACAATACTGTTGTTATCATGTGATATCATAATGTTTATTTTCAGAATTTGTGTGTATGAAACAGGAAGTTTTTTGTATGTAATAGGTGATAGAAGAGCAAACGGAACACCTGGAACCTATTTTTGAATTTCGCTTCGTCCAAACAAAACTACTCGTTTGTGCAAGGCATGTCGTCTAGTGAAGTCGCATGATTCATAATTTTCCCTATTTTTGAAATCACTCGCTTAGGATATTGCTAAGCTTGTCAAAGTATAGTGTTAACTCGTTCTAAAATAAAATTCTATAATCTGTACTACAATTATAAGATCGGTATATGGTGTAACGTATAACGGAACGTAAATATTTTGACAGAAAAATGGAAAAAGAAAAATTTATTTGACGTAAATGCGACCACTCGCCTAGCGGAAACGAGGGTTTGCACCACTCGTTGCAAATAGCTCGTTTTCGTATGATTCAAAAATGCGGATGTCCAAAAACCATGGGAGTCACACATTTTTTTAGTGGAGATGACAATTCAAAATAGGTCTCCTGTTAGTAAGCGATTGCCACCGCCAATACACCTCCCTCTCGGATAATGTTGTCGTCCCTACTAATTTAACTTATCTAATACTTTTATCGATAGAAATGAAAAAAGCCATTTGGGGGGAAAGGGGTCAAAGGTCGACTGCGCACTTGTGACCTAGTGTGGCAGGTGTCTATCGTTTACCATCAGTTGATCCGTCATCTTGTCTGCCACCTATCACAAAACACCTAGGTACGTAGTTAAAGAATTTATATAAACACATGCCTATTTTAATTTAAGTTTTTTTATCCATCCATACTATACTTACTATACTAATATTATAAATGCGAAAGTAACTCTGTCTGTCTGTCTGTCTGTCTGTCTGTCTGTTACTCTTTCACGCCAAAACTACCGAACGGATTTAATGAAATTTGGTATACAGATGGTCTAGACCCTGAGAAAGGACATAGGCTACTTTTATTGCGAATAGGGGTTAAAAGTGGGGTAAAAAGTTACTTTTCCCACGCGGACGAAGTCGCGGGCGGCCGCTAGTACTAATAACTAATATAATATTATAAATGCGAAGTAACTCTGTCTGTCTGTCTGTTACTCTTTCACGCTAAAACTACTCAACGGATTTAATGAAATTTGGTATACAGATAATCTAGACCCTGAGAAAGACATAGGCTACTTTTATTGTAAAAAGGGGTTGCAAGGGG
Source organism: Cnaphalocrocis medinalis (assembly GCA_014851415.1). Lineage (NCBI taxonomy): Eukaryota > Metazoa > Arthropoda > Insecta > Lepidoptera > Crambidae > Cnaphalocrocis > Cnaphalocrocis medinalis. The sequence continues at coordinate 4,561,718 of CM026292.1, forward strand.
TTGAAAGGGGGTAAAAAGTTACTTTTTCACGCGGACGAAGTCGCGGGCGGCCGCTAGTTTGTAAATCTGATTTGACCCCTATGGCCCAGAACATAGGTAAGTACACCTATAATATGTATCTATCTACAAACACACAACCAAACGCGCAGTATCCCACCCCTCAGAGACGATGTTCCTCGGTAGTGTAATAGTATCCAATATCGAGATATTCGGAAATAATCCGGCACCTATTGTTCGGTCGCCATTCGGCAGAACGATTCGCCGGCGAAGTTTTCAATTTTAGGTGTACTGCATTAAGTAAGTTCGGCTTTAGTGCTGCCAAGCCGGTTTATAAGACGCGCGACGATTGCAGTAAGTATCAGTCTGGGAAACTATAATATTCCTACATACCTACTATTGATAAGTTATAAAAAAATGTAAGAAACCTGCAAATTCAAAGACAGAAGGCACCTTAAGTAGGTACTGAATTAATTAATAACGAGTTGGTATTGTAAATCACTTGTACAGTCAGCCACACATCAGGTTACTACAACCTGTCAAATTTCGTCAATTGATATTCAACTTAATGTGTACCTATGACATGAGTTGAGAGTCGATTGAAGAAATTTGAACAGTTTTGTATACTTTAATGGTGTCCCTACAGCCGGACGTACCACGTGTTATAATAACCATTTATTTATTAAGGACAGCCAACAAAACAATCACTACGTACCGATAGAGGCACTAAAGTCACGCCGCCACAACATGCATAATTTAGAAAAATAATAACTAGGTAGGTACATGTTATGTAATACTGTGGCAGCTGCAGAAAACTTTTATGCAAAACATTTATAATATAATTTTGTTCGATGACATTTTAATTGCATAGAAAAAACTAAGGTACTGCAAAAGCAAACGTGTTCACGTATTTTAGTCATTTTCTTTAGAAAGTGGAAAATTTTTTCGACACATTTCCAAAAGTTGTAGAGCAAAATTAATGTTGTGAAAACAAGACGTTCTTAAACACGAGGTGTAATTTTTTGACGAACTACCTACCCATCCCCAACCAATACCCGAGAAACTAGATTCATACGATTCTATCACATCGTATCGTACCGTGTATCGCCTCCCATAAAGTCTCACAATCGATGGCTAATTCTCTTCCAAACTCCTCGCAGAAGGCAATTAGCAGAACTTCACCAAGCCTAATATCTAGGGGCTTGGGTCTAAGATTGTGGAGATTAGAACAGGGCATCTTGAAACTATCTAGTTTCTTGCCAATCTATTGAAACTGTTTATAATACCTGAATGGGCGGTAAACAAAATTAATCGAGAAGTTTATGAGAGCCGCTACTGGCGAATAAGGTTAGAGTAGCGACCTAAAATGAACCTTGGCCACCTATAATAAGAGTCTCTAACTAGGATAGCCCAGCGCCAGGGTCTTTCTAATCGAGATGCCATATTTTTTTAATACATATTTATCCGACACTGACATCAGTTTTTAAATATTAATAAACTAGTGATCCGCCCTCACTTCGCTTCGGGACCGTAATTCAGAAATGAACCAATAGATGGCGCTGTGTCCAATTACATCGCGCAAGCGTTTCGTGTTTTCGGTTTACCTACCTATAAGCTTTGTCGTGTCTATAGAAGTTATCTCTTTATAAATAGTAGATAGATTGTATTGATATCATCACATACATTTTCCCTTGTGCTACGGAAACCAGAAACTAGAACGAAGGAACCACAAACACCCAGATACAAGACAAATATCTTACTTACGTAGAGTATTTTTTTATTAAGAGTTAGAGTTGAGTCTAAATTGTCGGTAAGTTTGTGTTAGGTGGCAGACAAGCAAGCGGCAGACATCAAATCTATAGATATATGGCCCGACCCGGGGATAGAACCCAGGATCCCAAGTGCAACCGTCGCTTTAGAGTGCGACCCACTATCCGCTGCGCCCACCGAGGCAGTCAACTTGAGTGTGTACAGACAGCCACTCCTCAGTTGATAATTAACCAAACGCGCTTACGCGACATAAAGGTGAGGTTCGATTGAAGAAATTTGACAGATTGTAGTAACCTGTCTGTCCAGTGGCTGTTTGTACTATAAGTACACATAGTTTTTTATATGATACTCGTAAGTAGCAGACGTGTAGAAGGATCACCTGATGGAAAGCGATTGCCGCCACCTAGACAACTACAACACTCCAGAAGACCCGGCCCATTCATACCGAAGCGTGGCTCTCTTTCGTTGATCTAAAACCACCTCTCTCCCCTCTGTGATATTTGCGTCTTAACAAGCAGTTAAATTTGTATAGCGGCGCCTAAATCCAGGTTAAGCGATTTTCTATACCGCTTTCACGGGGAGTTCCCCCATGAATGATGGGGTTTCAATAACGGAATAAAAATGAATAATGCGGATCTGTATGGGAAATGTTTGGGGTCTGATAAATAAGGGTCATGCCCCATCCTTTCAAGTGCCATAACCTCGCGCGATCTACATAAAATATAGAGTAATAAAGTGTTTTGTTTTGTTTTAAGCTCAAACGACAAAAACAAAAAGAGTGGTATTGAGTACATAGATACCACCCTGCTAAAAGACAAAGCGTGGGAAAGAGAAGACGCCATGTTATAGAGACATGTCAAAAAGAGAGCGATGATAATATTGATGTGGATGTTCCGGCTTGTTAACAATTATCACCTAAACGTAATAATTGTAAAATAATTAAACATCCCTTTATTACCTTTATAATTTTTAGTATAGGTAAATAGTTTATTGACCGTGGGAGAGCTGCGCTTTGGCATGAACTTTCCACCTTGACCGGAGTGATACTAAGGCCTCACAGAAGACCGGCGTAAAACCTCCGCTGTGTTTCGCCAAGTGAGTGTGTGTATGGAGGAAACGGTGTAGGTCGACAGCGCACTTGTGACTCTACTAGTGTTGCAGATCTATGGGCAGCGGCTTTCGCTTACCATCAGTGATCCGTCTGCACGTCTGCTGCCTATCACGTAAAAAATGTGCGCTGCCAACCTTTTCACCCCCCTTCCCTCCAATGTCACCTCTACACCAGACACTTTGTATAACCCGTGCGAGAGATATTACCCCAGCTCGCCGAATAGTTTTCCATACATCTCGCGTTCCCCTAACTACCTCTAACATGCACAGCCTAAATTTGATGGGATCTCATACATCAGCGCCGCGGAGTAATGTCCAACATTTGCCTATAGAGGGCGCCATAACCAGTAATGGACAAAAGTTTGGGCACCGCATGCGCACTATACCTAACGTGACCAGGTGTTTTGGTATGGATGGGACCGTCCCGTTTTGCAGTTTTTTTTATCACCTCATATATTTATTTTTGTTTTATTTTAAATTCTTACAACATGTCATACATTGACCTGACTCTGTAGTAAGTAGCTTAAGCACTTGTGTTACAGATATCAGACAACAGAGATATCACAAATATTGAAATGACTCCGTACTAAGTAGCTTAATCATTTGTGTTACGGATATAAGATAACAGAGGAAACACAAATATAATACTTAAATACACTTAAAACACCCAGAAACTTAACAAACACAAGTGTTTTTTAGGTTTCATCCAACCCATTGAAAATGGGATTGAGGTCTCTTGTATAATTTTTTGCGCTTTTACTACTTTGAAGCGACACTTCCAAAGTAATATAAGAGCCCCACCAGATTGGACCTCCGGCACCTCACTCACTAAGCAATACACAACCCAGGTAAGTACTACTGTATGCGAGTTTACTGTGAGGTTGTGGTCGAGCTAGTCCATTCTCTGGGAGAGAACCAATTCCGGGGGCTACAGACTTGTGAGTCCGCTGATCTTGCGGATGTCTAGCGACGATGTCTGTGTCTACACACAAAGATAGACACCACATAAAAACAGTGTCCCATTTTGAACTACTAAAGATATGGTCACATCAGTACCTTTCGTTACAATTTTAGAGGCACTTTCCTTAGTTTATGTTTTGTGGTACGAATTTTGTATAAATTGGGTTTACCTACTATAGGAATGCTATAAACGTTTTTTAAATGATTAACGCCCGAATATCTGCCCAAAACTGTTATCTGTTCTAACAGCAGAGACGTAAATTTAACCTTAATTATCACTTAAGTAAAAACATAGACCTTCATTTAAATAGACAATGTCAATATTTTTACTTAACTGATAATTAAGATTTAATAAACGTCTCTGAGTGCGGCAATTGGGTATATGAAAATACAAAGTATCCATAATTAAGATAATAAACATGTCATTAAATAAAGTCTCCGAATGCGGCAGTTAGAGTTAAATGTCTATTTATCTCACTACACGGATTCTGCCGAGACTTCTCATAACAAAATAGTGAGATCACTAATTCCATTCAAAAGAAATGCAATGTTTTTCCAAGCTTGGGGCACGCCGCGGGGCGCTAAAGAGCAAACACTCGTGGTCTGAGAATTTTGCAAAGGCGGTGGACTTAAGAGATTAAGAGAGAAATGCAGTTTTTAACAACTTTATACAGGTTTCTGCTGAGTCAAGACGTTAGCTCGCAAAAAAAACTGTTATTTCTAACTTAAGAAAATTAAAATTGGCAACAAAAGAGACAACGAAATTTTTAAACAGAGAAAACCACTGGTGTTGGAACCCGTATAAGGCGGCGGCAATCGCTTACCATTAGGTGATCTGTCTGCTCGGCTGCCATCTATCCCATAATATAATATGTGCTTATATAAGCACTCCTTACCGATATTTCGACTAAGGCGGCCGATCTCAACGATCAGCCATCGACGCAGGACATTTATAGTGAACAACTGTATGCGTAGACACAAGAGCACCCTGTCCCTTACCTTTTCCATAGGATACCAGTATGACCCAAGAGTCGATATCTGTAAGTCAAGTGCTCAAGCTGCTTAGTTAGAGATGTTGGTGTGAATTTATTAATCACCTCACTTGGTTTCGGGACTTGATTTGGCTATTAGTTCCAACATTACCAATAGATGGCGCTGACTGTCGACTACATCGCGCTAGTGTTTAGCTTTTTTTTTATATAAACCTCATCGATTTCTATAGACATCCACATGGTGGACCGACGATCTAGTGAGGGTCGCGGAAATCCCTTAGATGCTTGTGGCACAGGACCGATCTGTGTGGAGAACTTTGGGGGATGCCTAAGAGCTAAGTCCACTCAGCGGACGTTAAGTACTTAGCTGAAAATATTGTGATGATGATTTCTATAGAAATTAGGTCATCATCATCAGCAAACCACGCTCGCCCACTGCTGGACATAGGTCTCCCCTAATGCACGCCACCGCTCCCGATTTTCGGCCACTCTCATCCAGCTTACTCCAGCCAGCCTTCGAATGTCGTCATCCCATCTTGTAGCAGGGCGTCCAACACTACGTTTGCCGAGTCGCGGTCTCCACTCAAGGACTTTATGGCTCCAACGGTTGTTTTTAATTAGGTACCTCTTTATAAATAGTACAGATGTTTTTTCAGATAAAAGAAGCATGTCGCACAGAAAAAGTTCTCATTCCCACTCCACACAAGTCCTGCATTATCACAAGGCCGCCAACCGCGCAATGCTTACGTCACATCCTGAAATAACATGGTCGATTCATCCATATTTGAGCGCGCCTGCAACTGTTAACATGGCATCGATCCGTCGGGAACCATGATGCGGAATCTTAGAGCTCATCCTACGGAAATATTTAAATAAACAGGGGCACACGGTTACTGGAAATGGCACGAAGTTATAGTTTTTAACTACAAGTTATTTTTTGTCTCGTGAAAAAGAATACCAGAGCTGACCGATGGGCCGACGCCCGGTAGGCCGGCCTAGGTATCGCTGGAAAGACGTCGTCGAAAATGATCTGCGAGAACTTCAGGCCGGTGACTGGCGACAAGTAGTGCAGGATCGAGCAAAGTGGTTGGGACCTCGGAGGCCAAGATTCGTTTCGGGTCGCTAAGCCAGTGGAGTCAGTAACTAAGTAAGTTTTTTTTATAGTGGCTCAGTAGGTATATTGGCTCACCTCAGCCTGATGATAAGCAAAAGGAGAGCCTACATAGCAGTTACAAAGGACGCGACGGCACCGCCATATTGGCTCGCGAGATCCTTCTTCACGCTTCGTTTGAAGGAGTTCATGTTGTAGGACAAGAGGCACACGGTTACTGAAATGGCACAAAGTTACAGTTTACCCACAAGTTAACCCATTTTTTTATATGTTAGGTGGCAAACGAGACACATAACGTTACGAATTCTTTAAAAAGATCAATTAAAGAAATCGGTCCGTTTTGACTACTTACATTCTGTGTGGATGCCTATGTCTGTTCTTCTTCTGTCGTTACGCTCGGTAGCACTACCATGAGTTTGAAATACTATCCTCGCTATCGAAAACGGTCACTTTGTCTCTTTCATTGTGATGCATTTGAAAGAGACAGAACAATAGTTTTCGTTATGTCAGTTTTAGATGTCAACTTATGGTAGCGCTACTGGTCTATCTGGTATATGTTTGTCTGTACATAGGTCCAATAGTTCTCTTCCAGTATCTGTAACTCCCTGGCATATTCGTAGTAATGCTACTTTTTTCTTATTACTTCCAACATCTTTTGCTCGACTCGCTTTGTTGTTCAGCATTTTAAATAGGCAGACTAATTTCACACTCTTTCAGATATTTTAAAATGGTGCAGAAACACTCCGGAAGCAACTGGGAAGTGTTTTAATGCCAGTAGACAGTAAAAGGCGAAGTTACGAAGTTTATTTTTCTACTTTTAAAATTACCTTTTCAATGGTAAAAGTTTACATTATATCTCGCTGTAGTTTTTTAGGTACTTAAGTAAATTAGTAATCTTTCTTAGTAGTAAGTCAGTCAATCTTACCATGGGAGAGCCACGTTTCGGCATGAATGGGCCGGCTCGATCGGAGTGATACCACGGCCTCACAGGAGACCGTGAAGCAGCGCCTGCGCTGTGTTTTCTTCGAGTAAGTTAGGGTACTGGAGTCAAATTGGGGGGAAAGGGGGATAAAGGTAGGCAGCGCACTTGTAACTCTACTGGTGTTGCAGATGTCTATGGGCGGCGGCTATCGCTTACCATCAGGAGATCCACCTGCTCGTCTGCCACCAATATTTAATAAAGTCTTTAGATATTCGTTGCATAGTATTAGGTACTTATTGCCGCTCTCAGACGTCTGTGATTACCTTAAAATGTTACCTAAGAAAAATATTAAAAACTATCCATAATTAAGATAATCATTGAAGTTAATTGACGTCTCTGAGTGCTACAGTTAGTCCCTGTTAATTCAAGGATATTCATTGTAAATAACATTTAAACGTGTTTTATTACTTTTAGATGAACAAAATTCCTTTTATACGTACACCATTAAATAATGAAAAGAGTAAAAAAAAAATCTATAAAATTTTCCGACTTAGTTCCTTTCATTAGATTAGGCAAACAGTGATAAATTGTTTTGAATAGATTCATGAATTTTGAATAGATTTATGAATTTAAATAATATATTTTTTTGTTTGATTTGATAGGTGGCAGAGAAGCAGACGGGTGGAAGGGATAGATTGATAGCTAATTTTATATGTGGCTAGGCTAGTGGCCCGCCCTCACTTCGCTTCGGGACCGTAATTCAGAAATGAACCAATAGATGGCGCTGTGTCCAATTACATCGCGCAAGCGTTTCGTGTTTTCGGTTTACCTATACGCCTTGTCGTTGTCCATAGAAGTTATCTCTTTATAAATAGTATAGATAGAAGATAGATGTTTTCGGTTTACCTATAAGCCTTGTCTTTGTCTTTTAGAAGTTATCTCTTTATAAATAGTATAGAAGATAGAAGATATGGAAGAAGAAGATTGATAAAGTTTTGTGATGTTTGATATTTTTGTTATACTTATTAAAAGTTGCTTTTTGCTCAAAATACTTAATTGTTAATCTTTAATTATTTGGACTAAACTGACCGATACAAATATCATCCGTTGGTCTAGTGCTTTAAGAACCGCGGCGTGATGTCGGGGTCCCTGGTTCGATTCCCGGGTCGAGCAAAAAATGGTTGCAGTGAGACAGTATATAGGCAGATACTTTACTTTAAGTACCTTAATTAAAAATTAAATAAAAAAAAAATAGATTAAACTAGTTTAAAAAGTAAGACTATAAAATAAAAATCTCAGTGAATTTGAAAGGTTTACTGGTTTCGTAAATCAAGAACTCTATAGTAACAAGCAAAACCGCAACCCCAAGAAATTTTTCTATGACGTCAATACCAGTAATTCACGCCTCAATAAGCTGACAAAGTTCCATGACACTTTTATTTGCCAACTCGATTACAACTTTGTCGGTCTCAACTTGCGATAGCTTCTTAGGGTACAAATATTGCGATTATATCTTATTGCGAATATATATAAATGCGAAAGTAACTCTGTCGGTCTGTTACTCTTTCACGACAATATTACTGAACGGATTTAAATGAAAGATGATCTAGACCCTGAGAAAGAACATAGGCTACTTTTTATTGCGAAAAGGGGGTTGTAAGGGGTTAAAAGGGGGGTAAAAAGTTACTTTTCCACGCGGACGAAGTCGCGGGCGGCCGCTATATTATAAATGCGAAAGTAACTCTGTCTGTCTGTCTGTTACTCTTTCACGCCAAAACTACTAAGCGGATTTAAATGAATTTTGATATATAGATGATCTAGACCCTGAGAAAGAACATAGGCTACTTTTTATTGCAAAAAGGGGGTTGAAAGGGGTTAAAAGGGGGGTAAAAGTTACTTTTCGGACGAAGTTGCGGGCGGCCGCTAGTAAATATATAAACATACTTAGTACAATTTAATATTAAGTATGTTAATAAATTTTCAATTCAATCACCCTGAAAGCAACAGAAGTCACTGTACACTCCAAGTGTTCAAAGGGAGGTTACAACGTTAAATTGTTCAAAAAGTTGTAGACTGTCACGATGGTATTTGGGTACTTTTGAGCACTCAACGGGTCACAAATATCATACAATCAATATTAATTTATTTTATAACTACAAAAAATCATTAAAATTGACTGTAGTAAAGAACAGAATGTTGTAGGTATATTAATAAATATAAGACAACATCACACACGTTATCCTAGTCCCAAACTAACGTTTTCCCTTGTACTATGGAAACCAGAAACAACGAAGGAACTACAAACACCCAGACCCAAGACAAATATCTGTTTCATCAACAAACAATATTTGACGAATTAAACGTCTATGTGACTATGATAACTTAGACGGTCGTATATTTTGTGATGATCGAAGTGTAAATGTTTTTTTGGACACATTGCTTGCTCAGATATTTCTGCTGCTGCTATACATTTGATATTAAGTTGAATATCTGTTAACAGACAATCTAACCATCATTTTTTCGTATGAGGATTCCAAGGCTACTGATTCAAGCGACATTTTTAGAGATATTAAGTAGTAATAAATAGTAGTAAGTAATAAACATATTTGGAATCAGTATTTTGTCTCTTTCGCCTGAGTTAGGTTTAAATTTAGATTTATATTAATAGTGCTTGAATCAAATAGCCTTGTAACCCTCGGTATGATTCTATGATATTAAAATAGTGTCATCCTTCTCCTCCTTAACAATAATCTCTGCCACCTCTGTCTCTAAGGCTACCCTTCTCTCTTCTACACTTGAAGGTCCAGGAAACTCATACGCCAGGGCTTCTTCTTCAGCCTTCGTTACTGCTTCGAAGACTTCCCTTTGCACTCTAAGCTGAAGATGTCTAGGTAACTGTGTGGTTTTATGATAAAGACTAGAGAATAGGTCTCTCAGCCCTTCGTTATTTGCATGGCGATTTCTATCTATAGCATGATTCCTTAGTTCTACTCGTCTCCTTTCCTGTTCTGCTCTTCGTTTTCCTCTATCTTCTATACAGTCGAGAAAGTTACTCGTATCTCTTTTAACTTGGACTTGTACAGATGCAATTCTAGGTTGGCTATTCTCATTATCAACAGCCTTAATGTCGTCTTCCTCGGAAATGCTGGCGTCGTCATTTTCGTTGTCAATTTGGAAGTCAGCGTTGCTGGGAGGTAGGAGGAATTCCATGAGCTCTTCGTATTTCCAAGGTGCAAGGACTGGAGATACCTTGCGTCTTCTCATCGCTTCTCGGTGGCTGTCTCGTAACCTCTTCCATAAGGCTTTGGCCACTTGCACTGAAAATAAAAGGTATCTTTTACATTCATTCCTTCTTTCCTTTCTGCATTCTGGTGTAGCTGATGTCTACGGGCGGCGGTGATCACTTACCAACAGGTGAACCAATTGCTTGTTTGCCTTTCTGTTTCATTAAAAAAATATGTCTTGTTTAACTTGTTTTCGTTTATGCAATAAAGAATATATTGTATCTAACGAGTGTCTTTGGGCGGCGGCAATCGCTCACCATCAGGTGATTCATCTGCCCGTCTGTCAGCAATCACGTAAGAAAATGAATGCTTGGACATAATATACCTATTACAATATTATTATAATCAAAGAATAACCCTATATTGGGAAAGGGCCAAAGTATTTAGTGGATTATTTTTATACAATTTCCTGTGTTGATTTGTAATCATTTCATATGGGGTTCCTTAAAACAAGAGAATTCCTTATTTGGATAGCATACCGTTTACCATTGAAAAGAATTGGGTATTTGACTAATCTCGATTTAGTAAAAAATATTGATACTCTATTAAAATATTGATAAATAACAACCAATGGCCAACATTTTCAGTTAAAAATGTATCGTCTAGCTGGTTTTGTGAGCATTCAAAGTTTCATAGGCAAGTCCATTTTTAGGGTTCCGTAGCCAAAATGGCAAAAACGGAACCCTTATAGTTTCGTCATGTCCGTCTGTCCGTCTGTCCGTCTGTCACAGCCGATTTACTCGGAAACTATAAGTACTACAGTGATGAAATTTGATGGGAATATGTGTTGTATGAACCGCTACAAAAATATGACACTAAATAGTAAAAAAAAGAATTGGGGGTGGGGCCCCCCATACATGTAACTGAGGGATGAAATTTTTTTTTTCGATGTACATACCCGTGTGGGGTATCAATGGAAAGGTCTTTTAAAATGATATAAAGTTTTCTAAAAAACATTTTTTCTTAAAGTGAACGGTTTTTGAGATATCAGCTCTCAAAGTCGTAAAAAGTATGTCCCCCCCCCCTCTATTTTTATAACTACGGGGTATAAAATTCTAAAAAAAATTGAGGTGATGCATGCTAATTAACTCTTTCAACGATTTTTGGTTTGATCAAAGTATCTCTTATAGTTTTTGAGATAGGTTGATTTAACTGTAATTTTGGTTAAGTTATTGTGCTTACACTGAAAACGATGGCTGAACCTTATAAGATAGATCAAAAAATATACTACAGTATTGTACACCTTTAAAAATCTTATATTTGCTGCTACGGAACCCTTTGTGCGCGAGCCCGACTCGCACTTGGCCGGTTTTTTAAGTATAAAATTAAAAAATAATAATTATATCATTGAACTACCCGTTCATTTTCCACCAACTTTATTATAAAACCATTTACTTAAACGAAACATTTGATATAGCTACCATACAAAATTTACTAGACGCGCATACAAGAGTTTGCGTTGTGACGTCACAATACAATAGCCATTTGTATAGAGCGTTTTTGGGCTTGCCCAAAATATGTGCTCTTAAAGTTGTGATATCTCAGGTAATTCAAATGAGAATCAAGTGATTCTTTCAACGATGTTTCTTAAATTGAGGCGTCTTTTGATTAAACACATAAAAAAAATTAGTCAAATACCCAATTCCCTAACACAGGTATGTAGAAAGAAAAAAAACAGTTTGTAAAGAACTGGTGTATGAGCGGGAATCGAACCCGCGACCCTAAATATGCTAAAGACAGACATTTTTATATGTATATGATAAAATAAGTTTCATACATAAGTAAGAACATTTGTACCTACATTGTTTATCTAAACTTTAAGATACACGTAACCCATGCATGACGCACGCTCAAACAAAAATATCCTGTACCACACTGTAAATAAGTCACAATTTTCTACTCACTGTCTCCTAGCCCGCTCTCTTGGGCCACGGCATCCCACGCTGCGTTTTTTCTAGCAACATCACGAAAAAAAATACTATTGGTATCCCATAGACACACATGATTTCGCACTTGTTGGATAAATTCTTCCATATTTTTCATTTTTACGGCTACTTCTATGTATAAAGTCACTCTAGTAAAAGTCTATACCCGTATGAAATTGTCTATAAGTTGGTATTTACGTCCGAAAAGGGCCACAACTAATTTTAAATCACGAACAAACTTTATTATTTAATTCACAGCACTGTTTTACACTATTGTTTGTTGGTAATCCTTTTAACATTTGCATCACTTATTTGCTATGATTAATATTTCACACGCAGTTAATTACAAAATCATTCAAATAGTTTGGTTGCAAAATATTTGTGTTATTTTTACATTTAAAATTCGAACACTACCAAATCCCTTCTAAGTATAACGGTATTTAATTCACAAGATACAGAAACAGAAAATGATTTATCGTGTACGTACACAATTATCACTACTAGATTCTGTGGTACTGAGGAAACTGGAAGTAAACACACGCGATATGACGCAGACTCACGCCACGCCATAGGAGGCACGTGGGCCGTGGGCGACGAGGAAAAGATGGCGGACATGCGCAGCGTGCGTAGACGCGCACGAGAAAGTTCCGTTTGGCGGTAATAGATGGCGCTAGTTGTTATATATAAGGGCATTTGTGACAGCTGCTCATTATGAAATTCTTGGACTTGTTTTGAAGGGGTGCGCACTTGTGCGCACTAAGCTGACTCGAGTAGCAAACAGTATTCTACACAGAATATAAAATAATTATACCGTTTTAAAGAATTAAATTAGGATTTAATTAGCCACGCAATGTGCGCAAACGCGATTTATTAATCTATGCCATATTTCTACTATTATCTTGGTAGTGAAGTACTTAAAACACCATGAAGAAACTTCCACTTTCGGATACTTTCTGAAATGTACTAAACATAATTCAGTTGGCCTGGTTTCATGGCAAGACTCCT